>JABXWE010029096.1:0-13739 GCA_014611495.1 Limonius californicus | reverse complement strand
CGCTCTGTGTCCGTATGTGCTGCATTGTATATTATACAGGGTGTCTGCTAACATGTGTCTCAAAATTTGGAGTCTGGTTCTATCCTTCAAAACAAGTAAGAAACGCTTAATAAACTATGTCCGCAAACCAACGCCGCCCGAGATGTAGCACTTTTTTTTAAGATAAGTCCCACTAGTCCGAACTTTGATTATAACAATTCACTTAAGTCTAGTATGTGCTTGTCAGTCATATGTGTCGCATTAAATTAGGTTTGCTCTTGTTGTAATGGCTGAAGATTACACGTATGCGGAGATGGCTGACATGTATTTGTTTTACGGCCGTGCTTATGGTAGTGTGCGACGGGCACGTCGTATCTACCATGAAACGTTTCCTAATCGTCGAATTCCTTGTGATAAAACGTTCAGTCGTCTCGATCAACGCCTAAGGGACCACGGGTCATTTTCAAAAAGTACTGTTGGTTCTGGTAGGCGTGAGTCGATTCGTACTCCGCAGTTAGAAGAGAGACTCTTAGATATCATCACTAGAAATCCTGGGACGAGCACTCTTCAAATGTTTTATTGATGGTGTCGACTACACGATGCACCTGTTCAATTGTAGAATGTTGCCGCCTAAACCCGAATTGGTGATCAGGTATTAGGTTTCTTTCTGCGACTATCTTATTTAACCTTTTGACTAACAGCTTTTAAGCAATTTTAGATAAGACAGGCAACAAACTAATCGGCCGATAGGATGAAGGCTCATGCGGTGGTTTGCCCGGTTTTTTAATTAGTATTATTTCTGCTGTTTTCCACTGGGCTGGAAAATGTTTTAGTCTGAAGACAGCATTTATGAGCTGCGTTAGCATAATTTTACCTTGCGAGGAAGTTCCTTAATTATTTTGCCCATGATCAGGTCGTAACCGGGGGCCTTTTTTGGGCTTAGGTCATTCAGGATTACATCATTTACTTCTTTTGGTGTTGCTGTAGGTACAGGTTCATTAGGTTGTTCAGGCTCTTCTAGCAATCTTTGGATTTCATCATCCTCGACCTCGTCGATCTTTGGTAGCGGCTTGAACACATTTTCTAGATAATCAGCAAAAGTTTCAGCCTTTTCCTTGTCTGTTTTAGCCCAGCCATCGTTTGGTATTCTTATGGGTGGTATATGTTCCCTTGGTTGTTTTAATCTTTTTGTTGCTTTCCACAGAGCATATTCAGTGTCAATTGTTGGTGTTAGTCGTTCCAAGTATTCCTGAAATGATCTGTTCTTGAGTTCTTTTAGTGATTGTTTCAGTTGCTTTGCTGCGCAATTAAAATTTGTTTTATCTCGTGGATGTCTTGATAATTCTCATGACCGTCGAAGTCGTCTTTTTTCTAGTATTTGTTCACGAATGTTTATTGGACAATCGACTGTTTTAGGTTTTGATTTTGCTAGCACCGGTGTTGCCTCCCAAGCAGATTCTTGTATTAGTGAGGTGAATTTTTGTACTTCTGTTTCCAACTCTTCTGTTGTTTTGAGCGAGACTCTTAGGTTTGTTTTGTCATTAATTAGTTCTTTGAAGTATCCCCAGTCGGTTTTACGATTGTGAAGTTTTATCATCTGCTCCTTTTCTTTCATACCCGAACAGATGGTTGCTATCACTGGAGAGTGATCAGATGCTAAGTCATCATTTGGTTCAATGTCTAGAGATCCTGGAGTAAACCCTTTAGTGACAAAGAAGTCTAGACAGTCTGGTAGCTTATTGGGGTCCGTCGGCAAATATGTTGGTTTATGGGTGGAAAGATGGTTCAGGTGTAATTCGTTTATTACCGCGTGTAGAATTTTACCTCTCCCAGGGGCTGATAGCCTAGATCCCCAACTGGTGTTCTTCGCATTATAATCATCACCTACTAGAAATGTATGTCCAAGCTGAGTGAAATAATAGATAAAGCTTATCGGCAGGGTAGTTAGGAGGGCAATAGGCTGCAGAAACGGTTATTGGACCGTACCAGTCTTCTATGACAACACTTGCTGCCTGGAGACATGCTTCTTCGATTTTTTGTAGCATATGGTGTTTTATACCATTTCTTATAATAAATGCTGCACCCGCACTGGCTCGTCGCTCTGTGTCCGTATGTGCTGCATTGTATATTATACAGGGTGTCTGCTAACATGTGTCTCAAAATTTGGAGTCTGGTTCTATCCTTCAAAACAAGTAAGAAACGCTTAATAAACTATGTCCGCAAACCAACGCCGCCCGAGATGTAGCACTTTTTTTTAAGATAAGTCCCACTAGTCCGAACTTTGATTATAACAATTCACTTAAGTCTAGTATGTGCTTGTCAATCATATGTGTCGCATTAAATTAGGTTTGCTCTTGTTGTAATGGCTGAAGATTACACGTATGCGGAGATGGCTGACATGTATTTGTTTTACGGCCGTGCTTATGGTAGTGTGCGACGGGCACGTCGTATCTACCATGAAACGTTTCCTAATCGTCGAATTCCTTGTGATAAAACGTTCAGTCGTCTCGATCAACGCCTAAGGGACCACGGGTCATTTTCAAAAAGTACTGTTGGTTCTGGTAGGCGTGAGTCGATTCGTACTCCGCAGTTAGAAGAGAGAATCTTAGATATCATCACTAGAAATCCTGGGACGAGCACTCGGAGAATTGCTGCAGCAGAGGGACTCAGTAAATGCACTGTTTGGAACGTATTACATGATCAGATGCTTTATCCATATCATGTACAACGTGTGCAAGGTCTGCAACCGACAGATTACCAATCAAGAAGAAATTTTTTTCAATGGTTTCTGAGGATGGATGCTGAAAATCCACAATGTCTCTCTCATATACTATTCACAGATGAAGCGGGATTCACCAAAGATGGAATATTTAATTTCCACAATACTCATGTCTGGGCCGACGAGAATTCCCATTCCATAATGGAATCTAGACATCAGCACAAGTTTTCCATAAAAATGTTTGGGCGGGCATCATCGGTGATTTTCTGATGGGTCCTTTCTTGTTGCCTAACCGACTGACGGGACCTTTATACTGAGATTTTTTGGAAAACTCTCTTCCAGAATTACTAGAAGATGTTCCCTTAGAAATAAGAAGGCACATGTGGTTCATGCATGATGGCGCTCCACCGCATTTCAGCATTACAGCTCGCCAGTTCCTTAACGAGCAATTCCCTGCAAGATGGATAGGTCGAGGTGGACCGACGCCATGGCCTGCCCGCTCTCCTGATGCCAACCCCTTGGATTTCTTTTTATGGGAATATCTAAAACAATTGGTTTATGCCTCTCCTGTAAATAATGTTCAAGAATTGCGAGAAAGAGTTCAAAATGCTTGCCAAACAATAGAGGTATCTTTGAACGGGTAAGACAATCATTGATGCGTCGTGCTAATGCTTGCATAGCAGCCAATGGAGGACACTTCGAACATCTTTTGTAAAGTGAATCAAATATTAAAAGCAGCCTACTTTATTAAGCTCAAATAAAATGTACTTAATTACACTATTTATTTTCTTTAAAAAAAGTGCTACATCTCGGGCGGCGTTAGTTTCCGGGCATAGTTTGTTAAACGTTTCTTACTTGTTTTGAAGGGTAGAACCAGACTCTAAATTTGAGACACATGTTAGCAGACGCCCTGTATAGTGCGGAATTTTAAAACTAGTATTTGTTATTTAATGTGATTCCGATATTAGCAGGATATCGATCTTGTTTAAAACTAAAAATAATTCTACTTCGTGTTTGTGGTTTGTGATTCCGTTAGCGTTCCACAGAGCAATTTTGTATAATTGAGCCATTATTTTTTGGATTTTGTAGCATGCCTCATCTCTTCTCTGAGCTGTCTGATTTCTTGTGTTAATTCTAATAAAGATTGTTGTTGTTTTTCTATTTGCTGCTGAAATTGTAAGTTTTATTGCTGTAGGTATGCATTTTGTTGTTGTAGGAGGGTTATATTATAATCCGGTTGTTGTTGACATAATTGCGGATATTGGTTTTGTTATGGTTGTTTTGCTGCCGCTTGAGCATCATATTGCACCCCTGGTTGGATTTGTGGGGCTTGTATGTTTTGCGGAACTATTATCTCTGGTTGTGGTGGAGGCGGTAACTTACTTTGCGCATTTGTTCGATTCAATACTGTTCCATTTCGCGTTGGAAATCTTTTGCTTATGATTTCTAAATATACTTCGCAGCCTTTATAATTTGCGGGGTGTGTTTCTCTGCAAATCGCACATTTGGCAGGTTTACCGTCTGTCTTCTTTTTGCTGCATGTTCGATAATCATGTGGCCCTGCATATTTGACGCAGCAAAATTTCTGAGTGCACTGATTTCTTGTGTGGCCATATACTTGACACCTTTTGCATTGAACGATCGTTTGTTTTTTGTTTGGGGTTTCAAAGCGTACTATTGCATTTAATAGAGTTTTTATTTTGTATATTTCACCGTTATTTACATTTTTCTCGATATCTACCTATCTGAATACCAAGAAAATTATTAATCATTTTACTGAAGAGAAAAAAATACTTTAGATATTAAAAAATTTTAATTTTTTTCTAAAAGTCTTATTTGCTTTTTTACACTAGTATTGTTACACAGGAGTCCGATTTAAGTCAAGGCTGCATGTTCCAGCTTATGTCAAACATTTTTGGGTTGTTTCAAATCGCGGTCACAGTTAATAGTTTACAGTCAATTGGCACCCCCTACAATTTTTATTTTTTTCTACGACTGTTAAAAAAACTATACCACATTTCATCATTTTCTGTGGGCAAAACGCTTGTTTATTGTAATAGTGAAAAAAAGTAAAAAGGCTGAAAAAAAGTGTCGTAGCGGGTCATTATTTCACTCTGGCGTTATGTAACTACATGCACCGAATCGTAAGAGTGCACTGAAAATAATTGAAGTTGTCTCGCGATCTTCGTTTTAGAAACGTCAAATTTAATTTGATTTGTGTTTTGACTTTTAAGCACGTTTGTACAGAAGGTTTGTAAATTAACTCTGAAATTTATTTAAATATGGAAATTGATGTAGATTCAGTCATAGAAAAAATATTGTATGAAACTCATGCATAAAGTGTCTTTTTTTCATTCATGGGATTGTTGCATAAATAACTATTATTTAGTATATTTATGAAGAAAGCTAGGCTACAGGTGTGTGTATTATTTTCAAGATGTTAATCACTTCCTTTTTTGAGAAGCAAGGCACAGCATTTAATATTCTAAAATCCTTGGCACCCACGTTTTCAATTTAATTTAAATTAAATTTGATAATGTTACCTTTGTTAATTTTTTCACAAAAAGAGATTATTTTTTTAAAATGCCTTATTGCTGACTATAAGGAAAATATTTATTTTGCATAAGTCCTCCTGGTTGAGATATTAGTGTGATAGAACCCAGATGGCAATGAAGCTTATGGCAAGTCTGCTGACGACTTGATATTTGCTTGACAGGCTTACTTTACTTGACAAGCGTAATTCAAGTTGGAAGCAAGCTTATACATGCAAGCGAGTGCAAGTGCATAGTAACGCCTAACAAATATGCAGATACATCGTAAGCGCGTAAGTGCTTGACTTAGGCTTTGAGGTGCAAAACAAAGCTACTAAACTCCAGCGAAGACTAGCAGCATTGTTGTTTGTGTTCTGTAGGTTCGCTAGTGCTGTTTATTTAAAACGTTATTTAGTTTTATTAAAACTACTTGTAGAAGGTTTGCGATTAGTTTTCCTTTTTACGATTTTTAATGCTTCCATTAATATATGTAAAATATATTATATTAATATCCTGTATCAGTAAGTACACATCGGTAATGTTTTATACTTCAATTTTGAGGTAATTAATTAGCCTTCTAAGTTTTATTAGGCATAACAAAGTTAAATATACGTTTTTCAACAGAATTCTTTGTTTATGTCACAACGCCATGGCGTGGGTTTCCAAACGTTTTTGTAACTTTCAAACAAGGCGCGGCAAACTGCAAAACACTTCAGAAAATAACCCTACATAAGAAAGATATGCATACACAATTTTGTTGGATTTGCTCCATTTTCCTAGAAGATACAATGAAAAAAGGATTTTGTAAACTTTGACAGCCTATATATTAATTTAGAAGTGAGTGAAAGTCATGTATGTAATATTTTTTCGAATCAGGATGACCGGGAGAGTATTTTCCTAAAGTATTCAATATTAAAACTGAACCCTGTATAAAATATATGTTTTTAATTAATAGTATATTCTTCAACGAGTGTAGAATGACAGCTATTATTTACAAGGATGAAAATTCTGTCACGAGCCGAAGGCGAGTGACAGAATCATCCGAGTGAATAATAGCTATTCTACACGAGTAGGAGACTATACTTTCTCTACGACTATTTCATAGGAAGTTACAATTTTTGGTCCGAATTAGTATAATAAAAATTTTGCTTTAGATGGACGTATGTCGGTTCACTAGCCACAACCATTTTACGCCGTGTACACCATTGTGTACTGTTTCTGCGATTTCTTCAGCAGTAAATTAATACACGTCGTTTTCGCGGTTTCCGTTATTTCTGGTGGCGAACATATTTCAGCGTTTTCGCTGTCTGAATTATTCATACTTAGTTCTTACTGTTTTTACGAATACGAAAATTTAAAACTGTTTTTGACAGTTACTTCAAAAACAAGTGGAAGATTCCAAGCGCTAACATGCCACGCCCACTAGTTTCCGGTTCCGCAATTTATCGTTGGATTTTGATACAGAATCCCACGACCCACTGAAATAGAGAACAGAATCCAACGGAAATGGAGAATATCTATCATTCTTCAACTAAAAAGGTATATGTAACGAATACATTATATTATATATTATATATATTATAGTCGTAGAGAAAGATATTTAAGCTTTTTTAGTGGTTTTTGTTTTGTGTGTTATTAATTGATATTGTTTAAGTTCTTTTAATGTATTTTTGTAATTTACATTATGTTTAATACATTATATGTTTACTCCTCACTTGTCTTTTTGTTTTGCCTTGCTGCTAAAAGTTCTCCTATTTAAATCTTCCTGTAAATGTATCCAGTAAAAAAAAATTAAATTGATTTTGGGCTTACCAGTAAAAGCTTGTATTAAATTTGCTTCAAAAAAAGCTAAATCAAGCTTGTATACAGTATAATCTAAGGATGCATCAAGTTTTATCCACACTTGCATCAAGCTTGATTTGCACTTGCAGGAACAAGCATCAGTAGGCTTAATTTAAACTTCTTGCAAGCTTGGCTTGTACTGAAGGTAAGACGGTAAGCTTACAAAACAAGCTTACTGCAAGCTTGTCACGTGGTAACTGGGTCGCTTGATTCAAGCTTGCAGGCTTGTCGCGACAAGCTTACAAGTTAAATCAAACTATCTATGCTAACTGGGAACTTGCTTTGATTCAGATAGATCGGAGCAATTGGATAGACAATAAGTAAGGGAGTTTGAACCTCTTTAAACCAACTACAACTATATTTATCTGAAACATTTAAATATACAAAAATGTGTGCTTTACGTATTCAGGTTATGTTTCTATCGGTGATGGGTTGGGGAACAAAAAGTTGAGGTAGGTGGACTGAACATGGAATTAATGGCATAAGGGTTACAAAATTAAAAATACCAACTTGATTCAAAATCCTTATGTTAAAAACAATCTTTACTTCATAGTTCAAGTGGTTACAGTGAACCGATATGTTAAATTATTTATAAGAATTTCTGGAAGTTACAACATATACACTAGAAATATTCATTCATGGTTGTACTACCACGCTACATTTTCTTCCTTTCTAGAATTCAACTTGTAAATATAGAAAATTAAATACAAAATAAAATACTTCTGTTGTTATTTCACCACAAAAATAATCTCCAGATGCAAATTAAAACAATTCCATGATCATACTTTAAAACACAGCTAGTCAAGACTAAACTTAAAATCATTTCTGCAAGCAAGATGAAAGGAAATACTTGTTGTGGCATTGCAATGCAACACCAAAATAATACAATAATTTCTTATACATACACGTCTACGTACACTTTTCATATCACAGTAGTAATCTGTAGTTACTGCTCAACAGGGAAGAAAACAGTAACTTTTCAGTTCAGAAAGCACAGTGTTTAGTCGATTCATAAGAATAGATTTTCGATGCTTACAATATTCGCCCACGCAAAGGCTTCATGTAGGTCCAGCCATCATCCGTTTCCTTTCGGAAGAGCTGTAGACGAAATGCATGAGATATATGAGACGCAAAGTTTTATATATTATGTGTTACCTTTGTTTCCCATTCACTGCTGGACAACTTCCGCTCTCTGGCCTCCTCTCTTTGTCTTTGTTCGACTTGAAATTTTGCACTTGTTGCTTTATCGATATCATTGAATTTGAGTGCTCTCGTTACTTCTTTCCACAACCTTCGGGATTCATTTTCATCTTGCTCACTAATAGGCCGAATGTTCTTTTGAACTATTGACAGCTGATTCACATTTACAAACTCTTCCGGTTTCTCCTGTGGAACAGTTGCAATGATAAAGCTACAGTAACTATAAAAAATAAGTTTCGACACAAAAGGGGAGATCTTCAAGATATTTTTTGTTTAATAGAAACAATTATAACAGTCAGCTAAACTAGTACCGGTGGTATCTGAACACTGTAAGGGCACAAGCAGTTGTGATTTTTAAAATACAATTCCTTTAGGTGCAATTGTCACACCTTTGTTATGAGGTTATGTTAAAATCTTTGGTCCTTCCTATTATCCAACTTATTGCATAATAAAATTTACTCCACTGATTTATACATAAGAGCATATTAGATAAATTTAACAAATTTTTTTAACAGAAAAATAAAAATTAAACAACCTGTCATTTTGACATTACATGATGAAGGTTTATCGAGTTGTATGAGTAATTTACTTTCGTTTTAATATAAATCTTAGTTCTAACGTACTTTTAAATTAAAATCTCTTCATTTAGAGCTTCATGGATTTTTAAAACACTTCATAGCAAACCATTTTAGGTACGTAACATTTCTGATAAACAGGGTGTTCCATAACTACTGCAAATACAATTGCCACATGGTTATTCAGATCATTTTGAGTAGTCAAATTAATATGAGTCCTATTTAGAGTCATTATGCAACTACAGGGGATCAAAACTTTAATATTAAGTTGCCTCTGAGGCCTGTATGACACGGCACAGAATTTTGTACAAAAATTGTACTCTGTGAGCATGTTCAAATAGGTGCAAATTTACGTTGACATCTTTGAGAAAATTGTCAAAATAATCATGTCACTGTAGATAAGGTAGAAATCTATCAAGGTTTAATAATAATTGTTTACTTTTGTTTACATAACCTCGAATTTTGTTGATCTTTTCATGGCTTGTATTATTTTTGGCTAGCGTTGAGAGATTTTAGGCGGTACACGTGGTAAAACATGTACGTCTTTGCCCTATGTGATTTATTGATGAAAACTAGAAAGTGCTGGTTTGCGCATCGATTTGACGTTGTTTCTGAATAAAATTCTGTAGACTTTAGAGTACGAACTACAGAATTTTGTACAATATTTTGCTGTATGACACGCCACAGAATTTTGTAAAACACTTTGAACAAAATTTTGTACAAAGTTCTGTGCCGTGTCATACAGGCCTAAGAGTACAAAACAATATACTTAAAAAGCGAAATAAAAATATTTGTTTCCTATAATAGATGCTCAAAATGCGTTGCTTGAGCTTGAATACAAGCCTGACACTGACAAATCAGTGAATCGTATATTAAAAACATTACACTGTTGTTGCGAATTTCATTTGATACATAAGCATGTATTTCAACACAAAATATCAGCCGGTTCAGACGCCCTCAAAGATAAAAATCCAGAAGGCTTAAATCTGGAGATTTCAGAGGCCATATGGCGGGTCCTCCACATCCAATACATATATCAGGGTAATGAAGATTTAGTCATGCACTCACTTGCCTTTCATAATGGAGCTTAACACCATCATGTTGACACTACACACACAATTCATTTTAATAGTGTATTACTACTACTACTACGTGTACTTTTTTAAATATAATTATTATGCCAGGCTGTTATTGATTTGTCAACAATGTTATAGAAGCTACTAGGATATGTAACAATTTACACCATGGAATTTATTATCATTTATTTTTAAAAGTGATCCCTTTTAATTTTAATGCCAAATTACTTAACAGTTTATAACAATCAATCAACTGATATGTAACATTATTATTATCAAATTTGTATAATGTATTAATTACACTTTGAATTAAAACATTCATTTGTAAGTTTCAAATGACCTTCTGTATTATAGATTTTCCTTAGTTTTTAAGGCACTTTAGAACAGTTATAAGACGTATACAGGGTGTCCCACGACGTGAGGTCACTACTTCGTGAATGTAATCTTTAGACTAGCGGTTCCCAACGGGGTCGGTACCGCCCACCGGTGGGCGTTGAAGAGATCTAAGGGGGCTTTTTTGGTCCAAGGCAAATTTAGGGGCGTTGAGGACTAACCGTCGCCCCCCTGGGCAATACACGCAAGAATGCGCTGAAAAGTTTGATTAAGACTAAAAATCATCGAACGTATAATAGTTCTAAATGTCTTTTAAGCAAGATCAGTCCGTATTAAAAGTATGTATTGGCACATTATAGCTTTGTTCGTAATACCTTTTTGACTTGTGCATGATCGAGTCGCAGCATGCGCAGTGCACCACACGGAGCACCATAGTGTGTGTGTATGTTCCGGGTGATCAACAAATCTTATATTTACAAGTTTGCACAGGTCATGACAAGTTTAACACACGTGCTGAATGTCGAATCTATGCATGTTTTGGCAGGTTCATTAAACATTACACTGCAGGAGGAGTTGATAGAATTGTCAACAAATAAAGAGTTAAAATTGAAATTAAAAAATGGATATCAAGAATTTTGGGTTCAAAGGCAAATTCCAGTATTATATTGGGCTTTATGGGCTGCGTCAAAGAAGTTTTTCATTGCATTCCCATCATCATATTTAGCCGAAAGAGGATTGCCTAGTCAGCAATTTACTAACAAAGAGAAGAAACAGATTGTCACGTAGGTGATGTAGTGGTCTCACATCATGGGACACCCCGTCATAATCTAGTATTTTAGTATACTCTACATGACTGAAAAGTTCATAATATTTTAATATGAAAAACTGCATTGTATGTTTCAATAAATATAACTTTCATATGTTAATCATTAATACTTGAGGAACTTTATAACGATATTTAAATATAACATAACCTAATATTTTTGGCACATAAAAATCATCTGAGTAAACAGTTTATATTAATTTTAGTACAATGACAATAGGTTCCTATCTAAATTTTATGTGATTGGCAATTTTTACCATAGAATTAATGGAAATTAATTTTCTAATTTAATACACATTTATTATACCAATAAAATCGTAAACTTTCTATCAATAATTTAGGGAATAAACTCCTCTGGAGTAATACATTAATCACATTCATTCCCTTGGTAGTAAAAGGGTTATATTTAAATGACAAATTAGAAATAGCATGCCCACTATGTAAGAATTGGGAAAGAATTTTACAATTTTGTAATATTACTTGTGCCGTTACAATCATTTATAGTTACCCAGTAAAAAAAGAGAATTTTTAATTTATCTATTTCTAATTAGAAATATCAATACCACTACTTACCCTATCTGCCCATTTAGCTTCCATAACACCATTCCATTCACCAGCTATGCTAACAAACGGTCTCTTTTCTTCAGGTCCAAAAATTTCGGCAGTAATTTTATGTTTCTTATTGCCATAAAAGGGTTTAGTCAAAAATTCGACATTGCTATAGTATCCCGTCTTAGGACATGTAATACTGATACTACCACCAAGTTCAACCCATGGGATTGTTAATATAGACCTACCGTAACCACTTGGGAATGTTACAATATATTCTTCATCATAATCCAAGATGGATACAACCCCCTGGCCAATATTGTATACACACACCGACAGACCCAGAAACTTGGACTTGGTGTAGATGCTAGCGTTAAAACTAATCCTTTTGTTATAGTGCTCTGCATAAAATGCTGAAACTGAAAAAGTTTGTCTTATACATCTAGTGCAATCGTTATGGTGGAGTCACTTACTTGGAGGATGATGCGAAACTTGTTCAGCTACAAAGGAGAGTTGGTTACGTTTTGCCCAAGGCACGGGTCCATCGGAGACTGGATCGGCATCAGTGTGAATTTCAGTGGGACCATCTGGTAAATCCCAGTGACAGCGAAATACTTCTCCTAAGACAGGGTTGTAGGGTTTCTTGGCCACAGCACTTTTGCGGCCCGCATGATATGATGATAAATACCATTTCACTACTTGTATTATTCTATCTCGAGGGGTTTTTAATTCTGCTATTCTGTAATGTTAGTTAAATAAAAGAATGTTGTCAATAGAAAACAAAATCAAGGCATACCTAACAAAAATATCTGGATGTGCAAAGTAATCTGCATACATTTCTAGGAGTGATCGTCGTTCTAGGATAAAGGTAGGTAATACAACTTTAGTTAGATCCATTCCAATTTTAACTTGTGATAGTAAGTGTCTTATAACAGAACCTTGGCTCTCCATTTCCACGTCTTCTTCATCTTCGTCATCGTATAAAGCTGTAATTTAAAATTAGCAATAATACACAGAACAACAGTAAAAGGGGGCTGTTCTTAGCATAAGAATATGGAATTTATTTAAAGTGTATTAACTGTTTGTTGTAGTAGAATTTATTTTTGTATATAAAAAGCGAAGGATACCTAGTTATATCTTTGCAAGATACATACAAACAGCTTTTCGGGAAAAAATTATACACTCTGCAGCAGACAAAAAATTGAAAGTAAGAGCAACTTTTTTGAAACGGAAGGTAATCTACAAAGGAACATGGATCTCATCAAACAAGACGCAGATTAATCAGATAGACCATTTACTAGTGAAGGATTTCGTATATGCAGGAAAAATTACAAGAATGAGAACTTACAGATTAGTGAGCACATATGCTGACCATTTCTAATTATACTAGAACTGAAACAAGCAGCAGTAAGACAAGAGGAGATAGAAAACACACGTGAAGCATATGAGAGTATTCTAGACTTAGAGCAAAGACTAACAGAAATAGAAGGAGTAAAACAGAAGATACAAGAGTGGAGAGACATAAAAAGCGTATTACATGAAGTTGTTATGTGATTTTCAAATTTGCCGCTACACTTGAATTAATTTCTTAATTTGTTTGCCGCTTCGTAGGAATCAATATCGTTATTTTAATTGCAGTCGCTTATTTTGGGTTACCATTTTCGGTATTTTGTTTTGTCTTTCTAAAATTGAGTTATGGAACGCCGGTTCCCTTAAACCTTGAAAGTTTCTTTGTAGGCTAATTTTCTGCCGACCAAATTCCCGGAAGTGTTGATCTCGGCGTTGCACGTGTTAGGAATTCCTTCTGGAACGTTTGCGTAAGATTTCGAAATGTGGTGCAATATCGTTTGGGAGAAGTGAGGTCCCGTTGCCTTTTTGAGTTAGTCCATTTTCGATCTTTGTGGGCTCCGGTCGCCCGTACGGGGGCCGTAAAGAAAGTGAGTGGAAGTCAGACCTTTGAGACCGACGGAACTTGGCATATCGTTTCCTTTTTCTTCGCGGCGCTTTTGCTATCCTAAGTTTTACCGTACCGTTTTTGTTTGCTGTAGAGCAAGAGTAAATCGCCTTAGTCGGATATATATATATATATATATATATATATATATATATATT
>JABXWE010029095.1:0-14149 GCA_014611495.1 Limonius californicus | reverse complement strand
GATTAAATGAGTTAATTGTAATTATGACGGAAACAAAATCGTTAATATGCAATTTACTTGCAAACGAATAAACACTGTCATAGATGGATTGTAGGAAAAAAAAACCAAGGAAAAAAATCCACAGAAAAAAATCCAGGAAAAAAATACAAGGAAAAAAAAATCCATAGGAAAAAATCCAGGAAAAAAAACCCAAATTATAAAATGAAGTGATTATAATTTTGAATAGCCAAACCTTTTTTTTTCTCGCTCATTCATACTACTGTCCTTCCCCCCGGAACCGCTTTCGCATTACTTCGGGGGGTTGTGGGCGTCCCTTACACACTAAACATTCATGCAACATGCACCTTAAACTTAACTAACCAAATGCGGTAGCCCCAGTCGGGATTCGATCGCCCCAACGGAGCGACCGTATTTGCTGTGACCTCGAGTGGCCAATGCGTTCTCGCACTAGACCACCGAGGTCCCTGAACAGCCAAACCTAACCTAACCTACAACTTTCTTGTCTTTCAGTATTGTTGTCTACTTTTATTTTTTCTATTTTAATAATTTTTTTGCTAATAATGTGTTTTGTTTGCCAGTTTTCTTAACCAATACATATATTTTTATTTTATTAATAAAATGCTGTGCTTCGTGAACGCTCTGTCAATTTTAACAACGGATTTTTTAAATTAAAAGATTTAGTATTAATAAATAGTTAAATTGTCAAAATTTACAGCCCAGGGGAATTATAACCAAATACAGATTTACCTAGGTAACAAAATATTTTTGCCCTAAAATTTTATTTTTAAGGTAGGTAACTACATATAAGGCAAACTTCATAAAGCGTTTGTGCAACCGTAATGTTATAAACCATGTGAAAAATTACTATAATTATAGTTTGGATTTTATTTCCCTGGATTTTTTCCTTTGGATTTTTTTTAATAGATTTTTTTTCTGGATTTTTTTTCCGTTTACCATCATAGATGACACCCGCCTACTTGGTAAAATATAAAAAAACGCAAAATGTAATCTAGTAAAATATTATGTTCGCTATTAAAGACTTACACATCAAAAGTTACCCGACATATGATACACAGTTAGAAAGAGAAAAAAAAATCCGTTTTAACTAAACCATAGCCAACTATGATTCCCATTTAAAAAAATACAACTTTAGGCCATAACTCGACATTGCTCCTTTTTTTTCAAATTTTCTCGACGCCACTGGATTATACAGAAAAAAGTGCCTTGAGAATGTAAAAGTTATTTTCTCCTAACTTTACAAACAACCACGATATTCACATGTGTCTAAAAGTCGAAAAATCGAACTTTTGTTTATAACTCGAAAACAAAAGACGATAGCAAATTTTTGTTTCGGCCAGTGAATTTGTCTCAAAAAAAGAGATCGAGAATGTGACTTCCATTTTTTTGTATCTCCTATAGTTACCGAGTTACCCTATACAAACATCGAAATTTGCCCACCCTGTACAGTTTGACTCACCTCTATATCCTTCTACTAAAATACAATTGTAGCCTCCTATGTACAGGGAATTTTTCTTTTTAATATACATAGCCTATGTATACTTTTAAAAGAAACGCGTCAATTTCGCCTATTGTGTATGCAACCAACTATACCGACAACTAAAAATCAGAAACAAACGTCACTATAGTTGTGAATTATTTGAGTATGAAGGTTATGTTGATGCAATGTTTATATTAAATAAGTATTTCACCTTGTACGTATATAGGACGCAGATGATGATTTATTTATTAAATATAAAACTCGACAGGATGTTTCCGTAAGGTCCGTGCACATTATATTTCTTTTGTACAAAACACATACATAAACGGCAAAATGGTGTAATGGTCAGCATACCTGCCTTCCAAGCAGTTGATCCGAGTTCAATTCCCGGCGATGGCAAACTTTTTTTAATTATTATTATTATTCAACGTAGCCTAAAATATTTCATTTCATTTCTTCGGTTAAAACGTGATTACTTTCAGTTTTTACTTTATGGGAATTTATTACGCATCACTCTGATTTAAATTTTCTAACAATTGTTTGACACTAAATAAAGAATAATTTTATTTTTCAGCATTGAATTAATTTGATTGCTGTGGTCACAGCATGCTTGAGTTGTCTGTATAGTTGGTTGCCTACACAATAGGCAAAATTGACGCGTTTCTTTTAAAAGTATACATAGGCTATGTATACTAAAAAGAAAAATTCCTTGTATATATATTGCTGAGTTATAGTTAACTATAATCATACTATGAAGTTTTAAATAAATTATATGCAGCATATGAAATTGTAATGCAGTAAATGAAATTGTGCCTGGTTAAACTTACTATGTTGGGCGCCATAAACAAATTAAACTCTTAAACAAGATATCCTTTTCTATATGGACATTGCACATATACACAAATTAATAAATTGTTTAACCAACACAAGTCAAATATTTTCACAAACCTTTTAAGTTGATGTCGGGGAAGCTGCTACAATTGGTCGTTCTATATAACTTTTCTGGCTGGCAACAAACGTGTACAACAAAAGAAAACATAGGAAAAATCAATTTACAATTTCAATTATCGTAGTCAAATCCCTTAACAAAAAAATAAATTAAATTTTTTTATACAAAATTAAATACAATGAACAACTACAAGGTTTTATTTATTTGTTCTTTTAATTTTTTTATTGTAATTTTAACCTCGTACCTGATTTCAAATAATTCAAATGTGGCGGACTTCCTATGGTACCTTTTCTTCTCACATGCTCGGATTACGTTAAGATAAATATGCGTGGTCAGTTGAACGGCAATTTCGTTATCCGTGGCTTTTCCTCTCTTTTTTAAATAAACGTGGATAACTCCAGTTAGTGATGTCCAAACACAGAAACAGCAATTAGATGTACGCAGGTAAGTGCTTTCCTAATTTTAAATCACTAATAATTGTTTTTTGGACAGGTAAAACCAAAATCCACACACCTAACCTCACAATTTTGTTTTTAATTATTTTGTTTCTAACTCCATATGTTATTTTATTATTTATTATGCACTTTTTATTTCGACGAACTTTCTTGTTTTATCCTTACTGGATGTAATTAAAAATATTTATTTCATTATTTCTTACAGAATAATAAAATTCAATTATTTGACGTTTAAGTTTCACTTGTCAAATCAAAACATCACACTAACGAGCGACGCCGTAATAAACAAAAGACAATCAACCCACGCTAACTTCAATTCTTGCCAAATTTGTAATTTTCCCCATAATTTTTAAAATTTCACATTTGCAGAGAAAATAAACCACTTTATACCGAATATAAACGGGGAACAAAAATTATTCGTTTAGTAACACAAATTTGAACATAAAATATTATAATTTGAGCTGCAAGAAAACATGCTTCCAGCTCAACAGATAAAAAGCAACTAACTTGTTTTTATAACAAACGATTTTCACAAAATGTTTTCCATTGCTAAGATGCGGAACAAAACTTTCAATTTTTTTGGGGTTCCACCAATCAAGTTGCATATCTAAATTAACTAAAATAATTGCAAATTTCTATAAAGTACAATAACTTAAAGTTACATAAAAAAAGGAAACACCAAAATGCCCCTTGCAAATTTTCTCATAAATTGATACCTCACACGACGTATTTCCAATGAAGCATACGAAAGTTGACAACTAAATCTATCAATTAATTTAATAAATTATTAAAAACATATTTATTCACAGTTAATAAAAATTAACACAAACCTTCCGTACATACATAAGAACATTACTTCAAACATATTTTTCTCTAAAGAAAAGTATTACATTCACAAATTAACATTATTATATCTAGCTATAAAAACCATTATGTTTTTACTAGCATAAGTGAAATTACAGCTCAAGAATGCACAGATAAGGTTGAAAAGCATCCTCTACGCTTTCCCAAAACTGAAGAGCAAAACAACAACCTGTTTTGAAACCTGGAAGTCGAGTTACACAGAAACGAAAGACCAAATTCCTGGATCGGAAGCTAATATTTACCACGTATTTGATTTATTTATGATTAAATAATTCATTTTATACAGCGTAGCTTAAATTAGCTTTGTTAGAATTAGCAACAGGTTAAGATATCTCAATTAGAGCATGTTGTAACACAGCAATATACAGCCAATTTTATTTTGAGTTGAGGGCAGTGGGTGGTTTTCACCCATCTCCATTAATCGCCCTATATAAAAACACATACCATAGTCCGATCCGTTTGTGTTTTTCCTTCAGCTTTGTAAAAGAGGGGAAGACAAACATGGATAACTTGGAAAAACTAATAATGGGGTTAGCTACCCAGATGCAAGAAAAAAGACAGAGGCCAGTAGCACAAATAGGGCCATAAATAGCATTAACGACCAGCTAAAAAAAAATATGAAGAGGAAATAACAGCTTTAAAACAAGAGTCCTTAAAGAAAGAAGTCGAATGGGAGACGAAAAAATCAGAACTCAGTAGCAAACAATTCCATAACAGCAACAAATAAATAAGAAATAAATTATAACGTTTGAGATTGTACAGACTTGAGCTTTACAATCCACATCCATCCACGTCTTAAAGACTTATTGAACACCCGTTGAATTATAATATTTTTGCATTGTTCTGCTTGTAAGAAAATTGAGACTGGTATTATCTATGTATGTACATTGTGTTCTTAACGGATAGTAGTTTCTAATAAGATGAAAAAGTTCCAAATAAACGTTATTTGAACTTGGCTGATTTTTGGCCAACTGTGACAATTTTCTTATCATAAGTTATCAGTTTTCCGATTCCTTTATTACAAACATGGATAGGTTGTCTATCTAAAAAAATCAGTTTGTAGAAAGGCCGCACGGTATTTTAGCTAAAAAACTAGAAAACGCTACTAAAAACTAAGGAAGTGAACAATCACTATTTGTATTCTACCGTTGAACGCCTTAGTAGACACTTAATGTTAGAGTCGACTGAAGTGAACTTCGGTAAATGCTTCATAACCTATCAAACGTGTAAATAAAGCGTTTATTTCAAGAAATTGAAGCACATATCCTACCGTTTATCGTATTTCTAGCACATTTCTACGCGAAGCTACTGCTGGTGCTTTTGCTTATAAATTGAAATTGTACAATGTCTTCGCTATCGGTTGTGTATCCTCCAAACAGACCTATGGAGAGATCCTTAATACCTTCGAAAGTACCGGTATCGTACGAGCAGTTATTCTTTTTAGACATAAACACGAAAGGTTAGTATAAGTGGTTTGTTAAGACAACGTTGCCTTGTATTTCTATAAGTTACAAAGCAACTCGTACGTTTATTATAACATTACAAACTGTAAAAGAAGTGGCTGAAGATTACTACACCGATTAGGATTTCTTTATTAAATAACGTTGCAATTACCAAAATTTAAAATAAACTGTTGCAGGAGAATTTATCGTCGGATCTTCCAATGTGACCGGTGCTTTGTGGGAAAGTGTATTGTACCACTACAAGGATGTTTCTGCTGCCTGCAATAATCTTTATTCGGGTTATTATATTGGTGCCACCACTACTACAGATGCCAAGTTTATTCAAAATAATAAAGTAAGTAAAACATATCAAATATGGCAACATCCTATTTACTGGATCCCTTTGAATACCATAACCAAAAAATTTTATTAATGAGAGACGTTCAGTATAAAAGTAGAAACATTGGAAAATATAAGGGGAGTTGGCAGCCCCCTGGTATCATACAGATAAATTATCAAATTGGTTACTTTGTTAGTCCACGAGTAAGTATTTTTATTTACATAAAAATTTCAAAAAAGGCTCTGGATTTATTTTGTTATAACCTAGAATTGACTAGACAAAAATCTATTTATTACTAAAATTATTCACTTAATTTATGTTTCATAGGTGGTTCTAGCAGAAGACAGTGGATGTTTGAAATTATTATCGATTGCTGAGAATGGAGATCCGCCCATTACATGCGAGGAAGTCCTTAAAACGAATGATCTTGTTGAGCAGCTCTCTACGTGGAACAATAGTGAAAAAGTGTTGGCATGTGCTGACACTACAGTAATAGTTGCGGATTTGCAGAACAGCAATGTTCCTCTTGAAGAGTACAAGCAAGTATCCAAGATTTAAAAAATTCTTTAAAATGTAGGCAACTCAATTTACTACCTACTATTTATATAAATACAGGATAAATAAAGCACTCTTTCCTATTTTTCCATAGTTATGGAAACAAATAGTAGGTAGTAAATTGAGTTTCTCAGAAACCTAAAATGCTTTCGTGTCAGCCTTAGCCTATTAGACACTCGCTGTATATTTTATAGAGATATCTCTTTAGGAGAGTTGGAGTAATTAACTGGCTAGCATTAATATAAACGCCCTGTATATGATGTAATATGTATTAATTGATGATAATTAGGTTGATATTTTAAAATGACAAATGAAGTATGTCAATGGACCAATTATAAATATACAGGGCGTTTCATTTAATTTAACCAAATTAAAATGCTACTGTGTCAGTCTTAGTCTTTTACACACAATATAATTTTACATAAGTATAAGAAGTAATTAACTGGCTAGTATTAATACAATCGCCCTGTATACAATGTAAAATTATGAATTGATGAAACTTAGGTTGGTATTTTACAATTTATATGTTTTTTTAATGAAAATTTGGTGTATTTCAGCAATTATCACACAGAGCTAGTGACATCAGTTGATACAAATAAACATCAAGGCAACCTCTTCGCGTCAGCATCCATTGATAGAAGGGCATGTATTTGGGATGATCGAATGAAAATTCATGCAACAGGTAGATGTATTATCAGTTAGATAGTTTGTCAGTTTAACATCACACAGGGTGGTTCAGACATTATTCATTGGACTATTAGTTTAGCCAAGTATTTTCAAAAATAACCTCAACCAACCTTAGAGTATTACAATTTCTGTTTTTGTAAGAGAAAAATATTCAACTACGGGTTCTTCTAACATAGTTTTTGAATTTTCTTTTCAAACCTGTATTGCTTCAGATGTGAAATGTGCGTTACGTACAATTTTTAATACTAAACAAATTACATCTGTGCAACAGTATAATTTTGCATGGTAAAATCCTATTTCTCAAAGTTAACTCAAAGGGACCGCGGTAGAATAGTCGCCGAGGTACTTGACTTGCGAGTTATTCTACCAAAGTTGCTCAGGTTCGAATCCTGAACACTGCACTTTCCCATGATTCTTGTGGTGTCTGGCGCATGGGGTTTTTCAAGGGTGGGGCATGTTAGACCGGTGAATAGCGCGAAATGTGCTGAGCCGGGATAAGTTGCGTGGGATGGAAATTATGGAGTTGCCTTTGACATTCTTTAGGAATGTAAAGTTTACTCAACATTTCATGGAAAATCAATTTATTACATCCTGCTCAATATTTAAACTTACAAAACATTCTGTGGAAGTAAACTTCCTTAGACGGTTAGACTTACTGCACAATCTGTTTGGTAATGCAAACAAGTGAGATGTTATAACCGGTAGTGTTGCTATTTGCCAATGAAATAGGTGATGGTTTTGTGTTTGTTGATGATAACGCACGCCCTCATACACAAGGCGGATCAGTAAATTTTTATTAAGACGTATGGAGTGGCCAGTGAACTCTCCAGATCTTCACCCTGTAGAGACCTTAAGGGATTACCTGAAAAAGGTCGATAAGATCACAAGGAATGATCCAAACGACCATGGAAGAACCTCCAGATCATCACCGTTAGGGATTACCTGCAAAAGGTTGATAAGATCACAAGGAATGATCCAAACGACCATGGAAGAACCTCCAGATCTTCACCGTTAGGGATTACCTGCAAAGGTTGATAAGAATCAACAAGGAATGATCCACGACCAATGGAAGAACCTCTCAGATCTTCAACCGTTAGGGATTATCTGGCAAATGGTTGATAAGATCACAAGGAATGAATCAAACGACCATGGAAGAACCTCCAGATTCTTTTACCGTTAGGGATACCTGCAAATAGGTTGATATAATCACAGATGATCAAAAACGACCATGGAAGAACCGCCAGATCTCAAACCGTTAGGGATACCTGCAATAAGGTTGATAAGATCACAAGGAATGATCCAAACGACCGTGGAAGAACCTCCAGATCTTCACCGTTAGGGATTACTGCAAAAGGTGATAAGATCACAAGAATGTCCAAAACGACCATGGAAGAACCTCCAGATCTTCACCTTTAGGGATTACCTGCAAAAGGTTGATAAGATCACAAGGAATGATCCAAACGACCATGGAAGAACCTCCAGATTTTCACCGTTAGGGATTACCTGCAAAAGGTTGATAAGATCACAAGGAATGATCCAAACGACCATGGAAGAACCTCCAGATCTTCACCTTTAGGGATTACCTGCAAAAGGTTGATAAGATCACAAGGAATGATCCAAACGACCATGGAAGAACCTCCAGATCTTCACCGTTAGGGATTACCTGCAAAAGGTTGATAAGATCACAAGGAATGATCCAAACGACCATGGAAGAACCTCCAGATCTTCACCGTTAGGGATTACCTGCAAAAGGTTGATAAGATCACAAGGAATGATCAAAACCGGATCGGCCCATTCGTTTGCAAACGGCGGCGGTGGAAGTGATCGCGCATACTCGTCAAATTTGACTGCTAATAACTGAACCGATCGTAACGACTTTTTTTGTTGGGTAGCCCATTGCTGTCGCGGACGATTCTTGGAGCGAAAAAATAGTCGGGGAAAAATTATAGCTAGCTCCGATTTCCACTGGTGGCCATTTACATTCAGAAAAGCATAGATACACGATTTGCTTACACGCTTATGGAGCTCACATTTTCTAAAGAGCATCGGAAATACTAGTTGGTAGCGCCGAACCGTTCCAGTCGGCTCGCGGATCCCCCTGCCGGGAGGCGCAGAAGATTCTCCTGCAAAGCTCCGTAACTCCGGAATCACGTGGCTTCCGGATATGGACTTGGGATAGTTGGATGCGCATTTCGGAGCTCTATAATACTATGCGGGTACGACCTGGACCGACTTAACCACGAAAAACCGTTTTCGTATTTGTGACTTTGCAGTAACGAACGGTAAAGAACTATCGAAATTCTGCTTGTTCCGTTGGAAAGGGCGTTAATGAGCAGCACCGAGTAGCGCGGAAACAGTCGGATCGACTTGCATAGGCCACCGTCCGGGTGCACGAAACTTTTTTATATAGAATGCATTAATTTCGGAAATGGACGACCTGCGGCGATGAGGTTTTCCCGGAGCGTTCCGAGTACTACGGGGCTGGACGGGTGCGATACCGACCCGAAACCTTTGCGACAGACCTAACCTCAAAAATCCGTTTTTGCAGGGTACCGGGCGCGTCGTTGCCAAGAGGGGTCGGTCCGCTTTTATAGGTGCGCTGGGAACCCATGGGGGTACGACATATCGTGGAACCGATCCATACGAACATCTTTGACAATCGTAAACAATGTAGTGGAACTTCTCTTCTCTATTCAACGGGTTAGGTTAGCCTCCTGCCCGGCATACGTGCAAAGAGGGCTCATAGAACCTACTCCATTGTAGGTAATTAACAGGCCATTGGCCTATAATAAGAAGATCCAATTAGGATGATAATTTAGGAACGCCACTGTCCAAAACACAAAATGCTATTTTTCAAGGGTTCCCAATTACCGTTATTGCGACTGTTGTCGAGGCGGCGCTAAAGGACGGTCGGCTAATTTACTTATGTAAAGGATAGGAGGATATTTTCCAATTTGAATAAAACGAACTGTTTGTTTGCGTTCCCTTTTGTCACTTTCCTTCCATCAACTACTTTCCTATTTCGTTTCTCAGTTCTTCATCCTTTTCCCCCTTCTTCTTCTCATTCTACGGTTTTCTCGTAAGTCCCTCTCCTCTGTTTTCACTTCTCTACTTTCCTTTTGTGCCCATTCTTTCATCCCTTTCATGACTTCACGCCAGCGGTATCTAGGCAATGGTAGAGAGGGTCTTCCCTCTTCGCCATTTCCCGTAAAAATCACGCATTTTTTCCGACTAATACATTTTAAGAAATTAGGATAGGATAAGGCCATTCTCGTTATCACTTGGTATATATTACCTCCATTCTTTTTTCTCCTATTAAATTTTATTTGCTTTATTTCAGTTTTGTACCAAAACGAATTCAGTGGGCTAACAAGTATCAGTTGGAATCCAAAGCAGTCGGAGTGTGTAGTGGTGGGAACCGAAGGCGGCGACATCTACAACCTAGATATAAGGCAACCAAAAGAGTTTGTGAACTATCACAATTGTTTCAACGCTAAGATTCACCGAACAGTTTTTAATGATGCCGGTTACCTTGGCGTTTGTGGTGATACTGCAGATGTGTTGGTACTGACCTGCAATGACAGTTTTAATGTTGTGTATAAGAATAACGATCACCTTTCATTTGTACGGGGCCTTGCTTGGTACAAAGAAACTTTGTATTCATGCGGATTCGATAAGAAAATCATTAAGCATGTATTTTAGACTAATTTTCCTTAAAATATCAATATTTCAAAGGACCACTGTTTTCTACTCTATTGTAAAACTTTAGTTGTAAAGTGATATAATAAAATTTTAATTGTATTGATTTCCTTAAGTATTCTTTTAGAGTTGAATAACACTTTTGGTTTTTGACCAACATCACCTAATATTATTTAAATTTTCCATTGACGGAAAATTTAAAATGTAAAAATGTACATACTGTTCTAATTAAATAAAACAGTTAGACCTTGCCCAGCCCAACAGAGCACCCTGTATGTATGAAAATAATTTCATGGTAAGCACCACAGGATTGTGCATAACCTTTGCAGTTCCATTGTTCTTAACATTAGAAGCTATTGAAGAAATACGCATTTGTGGACACCCTGTATATCAAGGTCATAATAAAAATGTCAGAAACGTAGTCAAATCTAGCAAATACGATTGTTGATCTTTTTTTTTAATTAAAATGTTTACAAAATTATGTTAATTTTTATGATAATTAATTGTTGTGTTACAAGAACCATTTAAACCCAGCTTGCCGCTTCAGATACTAATTTTTATAATATGATCATAAAAATTTCCCTAACAAATACCTATAATATCTAACGTTGCAGTTTATTCTTTCGTATGCGTAATAATTCACATAATACATGTAGTAATTTTATTGAAAAGATGGCCAATTTTCGGTTTGTGTGGAAGGGACATTGTTTCAATAGAACACTCTGTACATTTTTAGTTAAACAATTGCAAGATATTTCTTATTTATAATATGTAAAATCATTACAAACGATATTTCAAATGCAAATATCTTACTTGTTATAAACTTTAAGTTGACAATTATTTCTGAAGAGACAATAAAATTACCCAAAAACATACAGGGTGTTCCATTAAAAAAATTTAAATATCGCTGCCCTATAAATTTAAAGTCGGCCATCTTGCTTTGTTTGACTAAAATACTCGCCATTTTAATCTTACGGTTAATAACTGCTAGCCAAATCAACGCGCCCCGAGTTTAAAAACAACCTGTATATGAAAACTTTATATTGTGAATAAAAAAATGCATTAAGGTGCATTAATTGTCTTCGGATATATAACACTCTGTAAAAAAATAAAAGCTACCAGGATTCTAAAAAGATATACAGGGTGTTCCATTAAAAAATTTAAATATCCCTGCCATATAAATTTAAAGTTGGCCATTTAGCCTTGTTTGCCTAAAATACTCGCCATTTTAATCCTATGGTTAATAACTGCTAACCAAATCAACTCGCCCCGAATTTAAAAACAACCTGTATATCAGAATTATATATTGTGAATAAAACAAATGTATTACGTTACATTAATTGTCCTCGGATATATAACACTCTGTATCAAATGAAAGCTACTAGGATTCTAAAATGATATACAGGGCGTTCTATTAAAAAAATTAAAATATTGCTGCCATATAAATTTAAAGTTGCCCATCTAGCTTTGTTTGCCTAAAATACTCACCATTTTAATCCTATGGTTAATAACTGCTAAACAAATCAACTCGTTCAAAATTTAGAAAACAGCCTGTATATCAAAATTATATATTGTGAATTAAAAAAATTCATAAAATGATATACAGGGTTGTCCCATTTAAGAAAACTGAGAATTAATGGAAGTCGCATATACAGGTTAGGTTAGGTTATGTTTTCTCTACGACTATAATATAATGTATTCGTTACATATACCTTCTTAGTTGAAGAATGATAGATATTCTCCATTTCCGTTGGATTCTGTTCTCTATTTCAGTGGGATTCTGTATCAGAATTCAACGATAAATTGCGGAACCGGAAGCTTGTGGGCGTGGCATGTTAGCGCTTGGGATCTCCCACTTGTTTTTGAGGTAACTGTCAAAAACAGTTTTAAATTTTCGTATTCGTAAAAACAGTAAGAACTAGGTATGAATAATTCAGACAGCCAAAACGCTGAAATGTGTTAGCCACCAGAAATAACGGAAACCGCGAAAACGACGTGTATTAATTTCCTGCCGAATAAATCGCAGAAACAGTACAAATGGTGTACACGGCGTAAAATGGTTGTGGCTAGTGAACCTACATACGTCCATCTAAAGCAAAATTTCTATTATACTGATTCGGACCAAAAATTGTAACTTCCTATGAAATGGTCATAGAGAAAGTATAGTCTCCTACTCGTGTAGAATAGCTATTATTCACTCGGATGATTGTGTCACTCGCCTTCGGCTCGTGACAAAATTTTCATCCTTGTGAATAATAGCTGTCATTCTACACTCGTTGAAGAATATACTAGTATGCAACAGGGTAATTGTGAAGACTAAACACCAATAAAAATTAAAACCAATTAGCTACATTGCTTAGGCGAGAGTCAACCTAAAAATTTCTTCCAACTATTTAGTGGAACTGGGCTGGTCACGTTCAAGAGTGGTCTGAAATAGGCTGATGGTGGCACACAAAACCACAATACTGTTACACCTATGGGCTGCAACTGTCAAGGAGCCCCTTGTCCTTATCACCGGGATCACCAGAGAAACAACTACCCAATAATACAGACAGGGGCGCAACGCCATTCCTAGGTTTGTTATTGGGAACACTCTTCTATCAAACACCCACTGCCAACTGCCAGCTATTCACTATCAAGTGTCTTTTTATAAATTCCCTTTTGCACCCATACGCAATGACCTGGTTATTACTCAATTTCCCTTATCAAGCGTATTACTTATTCAACATTGCCTAATTTAATATTCTAATGTACTTTGAATTTGCTGAGTAAAATGACGTCATTACTTGCAACATAAATGTGCATGCAATTAATTAAAATCACATTACAACAGCTATGAAGCAATTTCGAATTTTGGATATTGGGTTCGTAACAATACTATTGACAAGGAGTTTAAAAATGGTTAATCGTACAGGGTGCAAGAGTTTCATCTGCCATTTTCTTATACAACACCCTGTATAAACAAGAATATCTTCACTATGTATAGCACAGGATTCTGTAGGTCCCTATCTAATAATATTTAAGGCATTTTCATAAAACCCAATATAGCCAAAACAGGCCAAACTCAAAGCACTGAAGCGCCATCTGTATTCAACTAACGTAAACTTTATAATAAAGAAGACATCTGCTTGTTCCCATGTTACAAACCAACCTGTACGGAGATTCTTTTTGGAAATAGGGAAGCGCCTTAGATCATACACATTTACATGGATATGACAACAGATTGTAAAGTGTGTTGTAAAGATATCACAGACAAACTATTTTTGTTCCTTCTCTTCCTAATACAAATAAATCATATCTACCATCTCTCTCTGTACCCTTATGCAATCTACGCATGCGCTCACGCGTGTTGTACGGCGGGAAATTTAAATATGTAGTAAATGTAACTAATATAAACCAGTGCAATTATCGCAGTCATGCGACAAAACCATTCTTGCCATTTTTCAAAATTAATTATTTGACACCTCTATAACTGTCAAATATTTATTAAATAAATAATAAAGTAAAAAATACTTCTTCTTCTGTATATAGGCCAATGGCCTGTTAATTACCTACAACAGAGTAGGTTCTGTGAGCCCTCTTTGCACGTATGCCGGGCAGGGGGCTAGCCTAACCCGTCGAACAGAGAAGAGAAGTTCCACTACAAGGTTTACGATTGTC
>JABXWE010029094.1:0-17538 GCA_014611495.1 Limonius californicus | reverse complement strand
CTGATCAATTACTATAGTAGATGCAAGTTTATTGCTTTTGTTTGGTTAATGAATCAGGTTAATTGTTATAATTGGCGTATTTTAATATTAAAATTTTGATTGGCTAGTGTTTCAAGTTCGGTTTATGATTTGTGCCTATTCAACATTTCTGATTGATTAACATATTAGGTTCATTATTCTAACTGATGCATCTTAAAATCAATCATTTAAATGATACACGTTTCGGGTTCATATTTCTGATTGGTGCCACATAATCATTTTAATTCCTTTTGTTTGGTTAAGGAATCACGTTCGTTGTTATAATTGGCGTATTTTAATATTATAATTTTGATTAGCGAGTGCTTCAGGTTCGGTTTTTTGATTAGTGCCTATTCAACATTTCTGATTGATTAACATATTAGGTTCATCATTCTAACTGGTGCATCTTAAAATCAATCATCTAGATGGTACATGTTTCGGGTTCATACTGCTGATAGGTGCCATATAATCACTTTAATTCCTTTTGATTGGTTAATGAATCAAGTTTATTTCTGTAATTGGTGTATCTTAAAATCACCATTGTAGTTGCTGAACGTTTAAGGTTCATTGTTTTGTGTATTGCACTTTCAACACTTGTGATCGGTTAATGTATTCAGTCCGTTGTTGGAATTGGTGCATTAAGATCAATCATGTAAATGGTGAAAGTTCAGCATTCGTATTTCTAATTGCTGCCATATAATCACTTTTAATGAATGTGTTTCATAGTTCTTATGCATTTTACTATCTCTTAAAAATTGGTGAATTTTTTTAATCTGGTAATACAATCGACGCAGATTTATATCTTCTAATTGGTTAATGAATCCGGTTCATTGTTCTGCTTGCACATCTTAAAATATCTATTTAGTTGCCGAATGTTTGAAGATCATTGTTTTCATTAGTGCATATTCAACACTTTTGATTGGATAGTATAGTAGGTTCGTTAGCCTAACTGGTGCATTAAAATCAGTCATCTACTTGTATGGTAAAAGTTCCAGGTTCATACTTCTGAATGGTGTCGCATAATAACTTTAATTAATGTGTTCATAGTTCGCATGCTGTACTTATGTTTGGTGAATTTTTCTGCTCCTTTATTATATTGGTGCAATATTTTTCTGTTGGATTGGTTAACGAGTCAGGTTCATTGTAGTAATTAGCGCTTCTAAAAATATCTATTCTGACTGGCAAATGTTTGAGATTGATTGTTTTGATTAGTGCGAATACATCACTTCTGATTGTTTAATGTGCTTCGTTCACAGTTCTGATTGGTGCAACTTAAACTTTGGCCCGATTTATTTAAAAACAAAAAGAATGCAAGGAACTTGTTTATCTCGTGGATTAACAAATACCAGAATATTTGATTAATATCCCTCATTTCGAGAAGTAGGTCAGCGTCTTTTCGAGCCTAAAGATACAAGGCCATAGTTTTACCTTGACCGAGCCCACGGGCTCTAGATGTCCCGTTATACGGTTGACACCTACACCAAGACGTGCGTTTCCGCACCAACGCTCGAAAGGACTAAATAACTTGTCCCAGATTGCATTTTTAATCTCTAAGGGATCTTCATTTCCAAAGAAAAGTAGCCCAAATTTGAAAACGAGGGGGTTTCGCTCTGGAGAATCGGAGCAGCGATTACAATCGGTTGAAATAATTAAAGGAGATAATTGTGTTAATATTTTACTCCACTTCGCTAATAAAATGCATTCGTTTTAATTGTTTTGTATATTTTTGTAACACTTGGTTAACGTAGCGTGCGCATAATAACCTACTCTACTAAGGCCAGCACTGCCCTTTGGGTCCCTCCACGGCCATCCGAATTCTTTGTTTAATTGAAGAGATGCGTCGACAGTTCTTTCTCTGCGTGCAAAACAGTTAAAGACGGAAACAGGCCGACGTGTGTAAGCGAAAGTGAAGAATAACCGTACATTTTGAAGAACTGTAACGCATATTTTTGGTGCTAAGTGGTTTAACGACGTTAACATAATCGTTAAGATTCTAGTGGAGAGATTAACCGAGTGACCTCTTGCATCTTTTTACTCAAACAAAACCGGGATTATTAACCTAATAATACGGTTGGCTTGTCACACGAAACGCAAAGGGACTTCTTCTTAAAAAAGGCAATAAATGTTTCCCTCGAGTCAGCTCCATGTCAGATGATGATGATGATGATGATAATTATTCGAAGAATTCGAAAGTCGATTCCGTAATGAGTGTGCTGGTTAAGTCGTAAAGATGAGTGTGCACTAAGAAGAGAGTGTTTTTTTATGAAAATGTGTGACAGTGACGGTTTCTTGAGAAATCCTACAGTGGAACTACCATTTCCGATACACAAAGAGAGTTTGAGCTTTTATAGAAGGGGATTTCCTGAAAATTCCTTTAAAATGACTATACCTAACAATTATTCATTGATGTCAAGAAAAATTATTATGAATACGTCAGTAACTTAAAAACTATTATAAGGCGGATATTTATGAAAAAGCTATTTGTATATAGGGGTATCCCCGAAAATCCGTTTATGATCCCTTAAACAGAGAATCTGCAAATGATTATTCATCAATTTTGTTAGACTCGAAAAGGTTGTAATCCGAAGATTTTCAACAACAGCTTGAATTTTTATGTGAGGGGATCCCCAGATACAAAGAGATCTTCCCCTAAAACAAGAATTCACTAATTATTATTCATTAATAACTTAAAAGACTCTTGTAGTTCACAGACATTGACAAAATTTTTAAATATTTAAAGCATGGGGTTACCCAAACTAACACAGTTGTTCCCAGTATAAGGCTGGGTAACCATATATTGTTTTTAGGACAACGATTTATTGCTGTAGCTCTAAAACGGTTAAGGAATAAAGAATCTTAATTGTATAATTTTCCAATAATGTTAAAATAATAATAATAAAATAAGGAAAGATCAATTAAACTAATTTAGATTTTAACAAGCGGGAGGATCCCCAAACAAAGATCTTTAAAAGGAAGCTATTTTTTTAATAATTACACGATGAATCTTTCTGTAAAAGCGTATTTTATTAACTATTTGATGTTTTTGAAGACAAGATGAGTTATTTATATAAATCTAAAATGGTTATATCTTACAGAAATTTAATAAGACTTTAAGTTTCTATACGAAGGGAGTTTCCACAAAAGACAACCGTGTTCTTGCAAGTAGGCACGGTAATAGTCTGGAGATGATTAACAAGGATTTAGTGTGTACGCAAGTAGTTCCACAAACTAAGATAGCACTTTCCTTTAAAATGATGTTTTGCAAATAGAAAAAACAACAAGTAGCTATTTGCTATTTATTGTTTCTAAAACATGATTGCTGATACATGCAGTAATTTTATAACAACTTTGTCCTTCAAAAATGCAATAAGACTTACGGATTTTCTCTGCATAAGGTTCCCCAAACCAAGGTGATACTTTCCTTTAGAAGAATTGTTACTAGTAGCAAAAATACAAACAGCTACCAGAGTCGAGACGTAGTGTAAATGTAAAATTTTATCCTTCAGAAATGTAATACGTCTTTGGGTTTTCTATCCAAAAATTTTTGCTAGTAGCAAAGACAACAAATAGCTATTTGTTATCTGTTGTTTTTGGAAATATGATTGCGTACACGTGTGTAAGTATAAAACAATTATTTCTAGATATGTAATATGTTTTTTGAGTTTTCTATGCAAGGAATTCCCTATACTAAAAGGGCTTTTCCTTGCAAAAAATGTTTGCTAGTAGCAAAAACAACAAATAGCTATTTGTTATCTGTTGTTTTTGGAAACATGATTGCATACGCGTCTGTAAATACACAACAATTTTTCCTTCAGATATGGAATACGTTTTTTGGATTTTCTATGCAGGGAGTTGCCCAAACTAAAATAAGCCTTTCCTTTTAAAAAATGTTGGCAAAACCAACAAATAGCTATTTGGTGTTTTTTTGTTTTTTGAAACAGAATAACCAATACATGTGTAATTATAAAACAATTTTATGCTTCAGATATGTAATACGTTTTTTGGGTTTTCTATGCAAGGAATTCCCTACATTAAAAGAGCCTTCCCATTCAAAAAATGTTTGCTAGTAGCAAAAACAACAAATAGCTATTTGTTATCTGTTGTTTTTGGAAACATGATTGCGTACACATCTGCAAATATAAAACAATTTTCCCTTCAGATATGTAATACGTTTTTGGGTTTTCTATGCAAGGAATTACCCACACTAAAAGAGCATTTCCTTTAAAAAAATGTTTGCTAGTAGCAATAACAACAAATAGCTATTTGTTATCTGTAGTTTTTGGAAACTTGATTGCGTACACGTCTGTAAATATAAAACAATTTGTCCTTCAGATATATAATACGTTTTTTGGGTTTTCTATGCAAGGAATTCCTTACACTAAAAGAGCCTTTCCTTTCAAAAAATGTTTGATCAACGAATAGCTATTTGTTATCTGTTGTTTTTGGAAACATGATTACGTACACGTCTGTAAATATAAAACAAGTTTTCCTTCAGATATGTAATACGTTTTTTGGGTTTTTAATGCAAGGAATTCCCCACACTAAAAGAGCCTTTCCTTTCAAAAAATGTTTGCTAGTAACAAAAACAACAAATAGCTATTTGTTATCTGTTGTTTTTGGAAACATGATTGCGTACACGTCTGTAAATATAAAACAAGTTTTCCTTCAGATGTGTAATACGTTTTTGGGTTTTCTATACAAGGAATTCCCCACACTAAAACAGCCTTTCCTTTCAAAAAATGTTGGCTAGTATCAAAAACAACAAATAGCTATTTGGTATTTGTGGCTTTTTGAAACAGAATTGCCAATACATGTGTAATTATAAAACAATTTTATCCTTCAGAATTGTAATACGATTTTTGGGTTTTCTATGCAGGGAGTTCCACAAACTAAGATGAGCCTTTGCTTTTAAAAAATTTTTGCTAGTAGCAAAAACAATAAATGGCTATTTGTTATTTGTTGTTTTTGGAAACACGATTACGTACACGTGTGTAACTTTAAAATAATTTTATCCTTTAGAAATATAAACTTTTTGGGATTTTCTATGCAGGGAGTTCCTCAAACTAAGATGAGCCTTTCCTTTTAAAAAATGTTTGCTAGTAGCAGAAACAACAAAATATTATTATTTGTTATTTTTTGAAACAGAATTGCCAATACAGGTGTAATTATGAAACAGTTTTATTATACAGAAATGTAATAAAATTGTGGGTTTTTGTATGCCAGCTGCATTACATCTTTCAAGTAGGTAGCCGTTTGTTAGTTTTGGAAAAATAATTGCAGTTACAGCTATACAACGGTTATAGTTTATAGGCAGTTAACAAATGTTTGAGTTTTTATATACAGGAGATTTCCCAAACTTAGATGATCCTTCCGTTTAAAATGTTTTTGTACGTAGTTATGGGCTGTTTTCGAAAAACTATTTTAGATACATATGTAACTTTGAAACAACTACAGCCACTATTAACCAGAACTTGTATTTTTGTGGCTTCGGCTTTCTATTACTGTTTTCCGAAATGTGGTGCAGTTATATCTAGATATCAACAATTGAGTTGTTATATCTAAGGGTTCACCGAACTAAGGGTCCTTCATTTGAAAACGGTATTTGCAAGTATCCATTTGCGTACTTTCAAAAATTGCTTGTAGATACACATATAACCCAAAAACTGTTCAATTGGGTATCTTTTAATTATACAATATTCAAAACGGTTTGAAATTAATTTGTAACTATTCCTATTCCCTTTTAAGGGGGTGTAACTTCTTCCAGAAGCATTTCCTCGCGTTTTGGCGCAGGGAAATATTTTTCCAAAAACAGAAATTCTAGAGCACATCGTTGGCCCATTTTCCTAATAAACGAGCAAGAAACGGCTCAAGGTGTCAATATTAACGGTACAGACGAGTGTAGACTATGCAAATGCGACTTGTCTACACGACACGGTGCCGATTTGGTCAAAAGTACCGTAAGTGTAGCGGAGTATACACTTGTCGTTATGTAGTTCATTAGCTCTCTGGGACAAAATCTTGACTCATTTTCTCAGCCCGCCGACTCGCAAAATACCGGGAAAACATACTTTCACGCGTGAGAACCCGAACACAAAAACTGCACAATTTCATTGTGGTGCAGTTTAGTTCAAGTTGCACCAGGTGGGAACACATATCCAGTTGGCCTACTTTTAAATCTGACCTAAATTGTTTTTGGAATTTAAATTTAAGTTGTAAAAATTGAGGAAATGGTTCTAGTAAGATTTACGTCTTGATTTGTAATACAGGAAGAGTCTTCTTCGTTGTTTTGCTAGATAGAAATTTCTTGCTAGAAAATGAGCAAGGTTACAGTTTTGCAACTAATTTCGTAATTTTACTAATTAATACCGAAGCAAATGTTGAAATGCATTTAAAACCATTAACATAACAGGTAACAGGTAAAAAATAATGGTGAAAAAATTAGGAAAAACCTCTAACTTACCTAATTTAACTTCACTATAAAAAACAACTTAACTTCTCATTATAAACTGTAAATATCTTTGAGTTCAAGCACTTCACCGTATTTCCTTCCTTTTTGCTAGAAAAAGGGCACTACTTCGGTCAATTTTATTCAGAAGTGGCAACAGTAACGTGCACATAAAACGGTTATTTAATAACTATAACACTTATCAATCTGTTATGATGATAAATTTTGCGTTTTAACGGTCACATTGTCTGTGAGAGAACCAGGAAAGCAATTCCCGTTAACGCGCTCGGAATGCTTTCTTCGTTCGCGGCTCTTTCACTTAGAGCGGCCTCATGTGGTACAAGAAGTCGTTTGTTCGAGACTGGCGAAGAAGAGGCAATAACGCCGAAGAAATGTCAACTAACGTTCACTACCGGCTCTCTAAAAGTGTTCACGACGGAGGAACTCCACCGAGAAGGAAAACTATCCCATCGTCGATGGTTTGCTTTTCTTTTTCTCTTTAAGTGCACTTTTTATGCTCACTTATACGGTGTTGCTGCTGCTGTTACTGCAGTCTTTATCACAGCGGCGTAGTATTCTTAATGTTTTGCCTTAACTACCTAATAGTAACCAAAAAAATTAGAGATGATATAGAAGAGGAAAATAACATAGGACCTACCACTTGATCCCTGTTGCACATATACGAAAATTAAACTACCAGCCTGAATTGTTAGAATAAAACTAATATTTGTACCTCAAAACTTCTAATTAAATTTCTAAATAATTAACTAGGTACCTTTTATTGTTATGAGCGCGCAGGGTTGTGCTTTCACACTGTCAAATGCTGAATGATTTGCGGGAGAATATAACAGGTCCCGCTCATCATCCATGCGGATTGCACGAATTTCCATTATGATAATAATAGTACCGTAATTTCTTTCTGGCATAGTATGTGTAAGAACAAACACTAAAACAAAAAGGGTTTAATATTTTATTCTTTAGAGATACAAATCCCACAAATAATTTATGCTTCCGAAAAAGCTTCCCTAGCAAATACAGTTACATTTTTTATGAGTTTCTGGTCTACTCTATGTATTTAAAGTATCAAAATAAGTTATGCACGCCCCTGTTACGCTCTTTTAATAATTATTTCAGTGGTACAGTTAACATTAATTGTTTAAAGTTTGTATGTAGATAATGAATAAGGTACTTTATCCTGTCACGGTTTAAACGAACAAAAAAACGTTTTGTAAGATTGTTGCTTACAATAGTTATTCGCGATACCCATCATTGCCTGAACGAATTTTAATTCATAATTTCATAAATGGATACTAACTGATGTGATTTATTTCATGGTATTCATCGCTATAGACTCTTGTAACTTCTAAATTGCATGTAAACGATTTGCATGAATAACATTTGTAAGAATAAAGTCGGGTTATCGTGGTTGCTAACTTTCCGTGCTTATTATACCTAATAACAATGGTGAGGCTCTACACCCCATGAAGGAGTTTGGCCTGCAAGGCGGAAGCTCCTTGCTCTGACGCACGGTTGTCGCGTGCCAAATTCACGGTACAGGGCGATGTGGTGGAAATCACGCATTAAATAACCGCATGCTTACCCCTTGTTCATTCGAACGCAGGTGCTGGTAATTTTTGGCATTCTAAAAATTGGCCAAATCATTCTTATTCTCGACATTGTAATCAAAATACCAATTTTAAGGAGATATTATCAGATCTGCTGATTTGTATGGATTATCTGTTTACGTAGCCCTTAAGATGGAACCATGCTTCAACGCTGGAAAATGACACATTGTTGAAGTGTTCATTAAACTGTGTATAGTATTGTCAACGCTTTTCTAAAGTTGCTGGCAACCATTCTTGAATTAGAACTCGAACATTATGTATACGATATCCAGCGCTTTTTGCAAGTCTTCTGACCTAAACCTTGAATGAAAAACCTATAATAGAACTGTTCAGTAACTCAGTTACAAAAATTACATTAGGCTCGTTACCTGTTTAATGAGACAAACCTCTTAATAATTTGTTGGGCCTTGCATCCATCCACTGTTGTTCCGTAAGCAAAGATGCCTTGCGCTAAGACTCGTCACAGCGGACTGCTTCGTTAGAGAATTGCTCTTGGAACTGATTGAAGCAAGAATGATATGAGTACAGCCAAACACCATTGTGGTAACGTTCTCCGGATCGAAAGTAGGCCACCAAAATAAATGTATCCTGCTCTGCTGTGAATACCTTGTTAACCTAAAATTCCATATTTGAATTCCTCACTTAAAACAAAAGTTTGCAAGTTACGTTCTTAACTAATAAAGCGACGTTTTAGTCGTTATTACATTAGAATTACAAATACAGAAACAAGGAACACACGAAACAAACGCGATAAAAATAGAAAAAAAGCGCGCACACCGCTAATGGACACGGGAGGTGTAATTACCGCTAAACCACGGGATCGCTGACAAAACGTATTGTTGATAATAACGGGACTATATAGAGGTTACGTGTCGTTCAGCCATTTTCTATCCCACTGTAGAACAGATGTGAAAGATATGAGCAAAATAACGCAACACCCAAACTCTTATATTTATTTAATACAGAATATACATAGATCCCACATAAAACCTCTAATATACTCCATCATTATTCTTAGCATTAATTATTGCCTAATACACCGCATAGATTTAAAAAATCAAAACTAGTAAGTAATTAAGTTATCCCTAAACCTATAATGTCACGTTTTTCGATGTTTCGGAATACACTCTACTGGTTAAGGCATAAATATTAGTAGGATTGTTTCATACAGCGGCGTCGCAACAATATTTATAAATATCTTCTGCCTACCTCTGAACTAAAAAAGTTAAATAGAAAGACAACTGTAACAATACGTGAGTAGGAAATAGCACAGTTTCTACCATCTGATTCTTGTGGTACCCCGCAAACTATCCCTGGTAAAATTAATTAAATATACTGCATGATGCGCCTTAGCAAACAAGAATAACTGTGTAGAAATGCTTTAATTTAAGCTACTGAGCGAGTCTTCGGTATTTTGAAACTGACTGTAACAATATGTGAGTAGAAAATAGCAGAGCTTCCACCATCTGATTCTTGTGGTACGCCGCAAACTATCCCTGGTAAAATTAATTAAATATACTGCATGATGCGCCTTAGCAAACAAGAAGAACTGTGTAGAAATCCTTTAATTTAAGCTACTGAGCGAGTCTTCGGTATTTTGAAACTAACTGTGACAATACGTCAGTAGAAAATAACTGAGGTCCTACCATCTGATTCTTGTGGTACCCCGCAAACTATCCCTGGTAAAATTAATTAAATATACTGCATAATGCGCCTTAGCAAACAAGAAGAACTGTGTAGAAATCCTTTAATTTAAGCTTCTAAACGAGTCTTCGGTATTTTGAAACTGACTGTGACAATATGTGAGTAATAAATAGCAGAGGTTCGACCATCTGATTCTTGTGGTACCCCGCAAACTATCTCTGGTAAAATTAATTAAATATACTGCATGATGCGCCTTAGCAAACAAGAAGAACTGTGTAGAAATCCTTTAATTTAAGCTACTGAGCGAGTCTTCGGTATTTTGAAACTAACTGTGACAATACGTCAGTAGAAAATAGCAGAAGTTCTACCATCTGATTCTTGTGGTACCCCGCTAACAATCCCTGGTAAAATTAATTAAATATACTGCATGATGCGCCTTAGCAAACAAGAAGAATTGTGTAGAAATCCTTTAATTTAAGCTACTGAACGAGTCTTCGGTATTTTGAAACTGACTGTAACAATACGTGAGTAGAAAATAGCAGAGCTTCTACCATCTGATTCTTGTGGTACGCCGCAAACTATCCCTGGTAAAATTAATTAAATATACTGCTTGATGCGCCTTTACAAACAAGAAGAACTGTGTAGAAATTCTTTAATTTAAGCCACTGAGCGAGTCTTCGATATTTTTAAACTGACAGTAACAATATTTATCAATAATAACTTACTGATTTAAAATTAAAAATAGATAAATACAATAGATGTTCCAAATAAAAACATCAGAGATCCTACCACACAAACTTTATTCTATGATCTGTACATTTACAAGAGAGACAATTCTATAGCTTAAATTTTACCCATTTACTGTATGAGCATTTAAAAAATGTTTTACTGGCCTATGTTTTTTAGAGTAACGGTAGTATTAATGTTTATAAATTACATGATACTGCGTCTAATTCAATAAGTTGGAAGAGAATACAGATGATATACGAAAAGAGAATAAAACAGATCCTACCAAAATTATTTCTGTGACATTGCACAAACTATTATTGGGTGACACAACAGTGGAAGTAAATAGTAAACAATTAATTAATTTACATATGGTACGCCTAGTAGTATTTGTTAAACAATAACGAAGCAGGTTTGTTAAATCCGCGTAACGTGAATAATTGCATATATAATAGGAAAAATAAAATGCAGAAGAAATAATGAGAAATGAGAACAGCACAGGTCTTACCACCGATCCCTGTGGTACATCACAAACATTTATGGGCGAAACAATACAATAGTTTTAATTTTGAGTCACACTTGCATAATGTTTTTACAACAATTAAATAATTTAATTGGTGAAACAAGCTCCTTGTCTTTGAGTCAAATTTGAAACATGTAGGTAGAAGTTAGAAGGCATGCAATATTATTTAAATCTCCATATTCTACCCCACTGTCTCTGTATTAAAGAATATATTATAGATCGGCGCATTTTACAACGATTATAGCATTATTACTTATGAATCGTGGTTAACTGTTGGTAAATACTGAACAAATGAAAAATTAGGAGAATAATACAGGCCCTACCACACTTGCCCTGTGGCACTCCTCACACTTTTATTGGTTAGCTAATGGAATAAGGTATCACCACGCACAACCTTTTATTGTATGAAGGTCTATAACTCAAATGGAAGTTTGAACTAATAAAATCAATCATTTTCCTATACTGTACGCCACTGACTGAGTATGCGATAAATATTATAGAACTGTAATAACTGCACTCGGGTCGGTCTCCAGAACAGTTATTCCGCCTTCGGCCGTACTTGGTGCTATTATATCATTATTAACGTCATTATTAGCGTTAAAATTTCACCAAGCTAATGAATCGATATCCTGATCGTTTAGAAACGAACTGCAAAATTAAAAACACAAATTATGCGTCGCTTTTTGTAGGAACGAAATTAGATATTCTAAGAAAAGCTTTCAGATTTTGCTTCACTTTTTGTGTTCATTAACTATACATTAATGGTCGTTATTAAGCATGTAGTTATTAACTCGCAATTACAGTTAATTATAATAAAAACTAGACGTCCAGTGGTGTGCGTGATTTTTAAGAAAAATTTGAGGCGGGAAGAGCTTTTGGTTTTAAACTTTCAGGCTTATTTTTTCGGTTGATTGCTGGACGGACAAAAAAATTGGATTTCTTGAAACTGGCAATAGCCCAGAGGCGCACTAAAATCAGGGGCGCAGAGAAAATTGCAATAGCACAGTTTATTAAACGAGCTTGTATTTCTGACCGTTGTTATAATTAACGCCATAAATTCGGCGGTTTAATTAATGACTTTTATTTTTCGCTTGCACATTAATTTTGAGTAGACGTAAAAGTGACCCAAATAATAGTAATGCACGAATTTATTTACACAACTAATACAGTGACCTGAAAGTGCCGAACAATGGCATCATGAATCAGAATCCTACAACTTTTCATGATGAATAAGTCCGAGAAATAAGGCCACAAGTGTAACCAGCATCCGCGTTAACACAGCCATTATAAAGCGCTTAATTTGCTGCACTTTACTATTATAACTGTATATCATTTTTTAATGTAATTAGAACGCTAAGTGCATGTTTTGCAATTATTATTTTAGATGGGACTTTTTGGGCATTCCCGTGTTTTGATGTTTTCGAGCGTTCCGGCCTGATTGTCGCTTCACGCAACGCTCCGACGCACCTACAAATCAAAACGGCCAAATATTGGAACCGTTCAAGCAAAATTCAGTTTATCAAGCGATTGTGTAAGAACCTGCTTTGGTACTTCTTGGAACCAATTTCGGATTTTACAACAAACATAAACAAATTGTAAAGACCTTTAGAGTAGGCAGTAAAAACAAATTATACGTGTCAGTCGAATAGTCAATTTAATTTTATGTTTATTTGAACGTGCAGCTCAAAGACAATAACTATTTTCGCATAATATAGGGAGTGTTGATTGACTTCTTAGTATTCACAATTTTTTGGAAGCCGGCCAAGCATTTTTGGCTCTTTGTTAAGTAGTTCTTGACGTCAGCAGTCTAATTAATTAAATAAATCAAACTTTCTTTATAGTTTATTTTAAAATTTGGTGCACTATAATAAATTTAAGAACTGCTCGTTCTTTGACTTCAACATCGCTGCTAATTGGAGCGTTTTCTTGGCAAAATGCGTAAGCAGGAAACAATGTGTCAATGCAAAAAACTCACACGTGACGCAGTTGAATATTTCCAATGTCATTGTCATGAACTGAGAAAAATTTTGTGACGTTACAAAACCTTTTTTTAACTCAATGAACTTCGACAGTTATAAATTCTTCTACTGTTAATTTAATCAGTAAAAACTAAGAAACAAAGAACCAATTTTGCATACGCTGTTTATAAAGACTACGAAAGTGTTTACAAAATGCAGAAACATTTTGGTATATACAAGTGAAATGCTCTCTCACAGTTTGCAGAAAATGCATATATTTTGAAAGTAAATCCTTTACAGCGTACTGTAAAACAATGAGTTACATAGCAATAACTCTCGGCGAGTCAGGGAATACTTCTATCACCGAGAAACTGTAAATAGGCTATGGGTGTCAGTAAATAACATCTTAATTTATTTTCGTATCCTATGGAGAAGCGAAAGAAATACAAGATAATTGTATAATATGGAAGAAACACTTCGCGTAAGAAGTACTTGAAGTGTATTGCAATAACCACTTAACTGTGCAAACTGTTTATAAACCACCATCATCATCATCTGACATGGAGCTGACTCGAGGGTCACTCCTGGATAGGGTGGGATAGGGTGAGGCATTGCACAACGTTAGCATGTCTGCAATGCATACCGCAAGACACCGCTGCTGCAACACCAGGTAGTTAGTAAGCTACGCATCAATGGGGTTTTTGAGTACGTAACCGAGACCGTTATGCGATTATGCATTTGAGCCTAATAATTTTGGTATCAAAGTATCACATTGTGCTTATTTCACATCTATCTATTGTTCTAAGGTTATAGATTGCACCTATCTTAGTTTCCTAATAACTAATAACTTAATATTAACCCCAAATCGTACTATTTCCACTTAATTTTAATGTCGACTATCTATTCTTCTTTCTTGTTTTCTATTCTTCCTCTCTGCAGTTGTCGGTTAGGATTCCGTCGTTTTCTTTCCCACCGGTACTTGTTTCGTTCCTTCTCCTTTGTTTTTCCCTTCCTCACCCTCTTACTGCTTCTTCTTCTTCCTTATCCTGTTCTTCTTCAATCGATTCTTGATCGGATTCTTCAATCAGTGCGTATACTCTTCTTACCTCTCTTCGGATATCCTCTTTTCTTCGTGCCCAGTTCTCCCATGTCTCTTTAGGTATGTCGGTGTTTTGGATGTCCCTCTCCAATGATGCATTCCATGTGTAGGATGGTCTTCCTATCTTTTTTCTTCTATTTGCATGGCATAAGCTTGCTGTAGAGGATGGTTGGCAGGCCTTCTTAGCCAGATTTCTTACATTTTCCTCCAGTTGGAATTGAAAATTTTGTAGATTTTCTCTGATGTATGACACGATTTTTTTTCTTAAGTTGAAAGCTTCCTGTTTGACCTTTTCCCGCGGTGCTGTGCCCCCTGTGTTTTGATCTGCTATCGAGGTGAATAAACAGTTTCCATCTCCTGGAATGGTTGGCAGGCCTTCTTAGCCAGATTTCTTACATTTTCCTCCAGTTGCAATTGGAAATTTTGTAGATTTTCTCTGATGTATGACACGATTTTTTTTTCTTAAGTTGAAAGCTTCCTGTTTGACCTTTTCACGCGGTGCTGTGCCCCCTGTGTTTTGATCTGCTATCGAGGTGAATAAACAGTTTCCATCTCCTGGAATTTTCCGCACCGTCAGTTTGTGTCTGTCCGTAAATACTGTTTCCTGTTCTACGGCCGGCATTGTGTTTCCTGCTTTTGATATTTGCCGTGGGTTTGCTGTTGTGTATTCTTCCGTGTGTATCTTTCTACCTTCTAATATTACTGGTTCTGCTTGACCGCACCCCGTAATGTTAGATATTGGATCTACCTAATTTGCGGTCTTCTGAATTAAATTAAAATGAATATAAAATAAAATAAAATAAGTTAAAAACGATTAAATAAATAAAATTAGATTAAATGAGATTAACGTTTACAATTCATTTATTACGTTAAGTGGTTACAATTGCCTACCACAGTACGAATTTATGAACACTATTTGATTCACAATAAATTGCAGTAGTTTTACACGCAATGAAAATCCAAAATCAAATTTTACTTAATTGCATGATTCCAAAATTTCAAAATCGACTTATTTATTAAAAGTACCCCTTACTTTTCCTGGGAATTTTGCCTTAGTCGCATAGTATTATCCTCGATTGAAATTTATGGCCTTATTCCAAGAATTCGGTTTTTAGTTGAGACGGCTTCTTTGTCGGTCCGCATCTATTTCCGTCCCGCAAGGGTTTCTATCTGCGGTCTACCCCTGTTCTATTTCTAAGAACCGTCCCTGAAGCGTATCCTCTTGTACAAAACATGCACTTGTTACAAGATCCCCCGTTTTGATTTCCCTGTCCTGCTTATCCACCTATGTGTTCCTACCCCATGCTTATATATATTAGATCCGACTGGACTACAATACTAGGCTACTACTACTACATTACTTGATCACTTCGCTTTTCTCTACTTCTCTCCCTCGTGCTTGCTGTTTTTTCCGCTGTTTTGTTGTTGACCGCTAACCTGTCACCTTTGATCGGTCAGCCAATAGAACACACTTGATTGTTTATACACCCGCACTTCACTCACTTGGTAATTTCCGCACCGAAATAAATCTTAAGCATGTCTCGCTAAGCAATTTTGCCCGAGAGAGCCCAAAAGTACGTCCGTTCCCTCGCTCGTCGCAAATGGAACCAACTGTTGATAAACCACCACTGTGTAAAAAAAATACTTTTTAAGTATTAAGGTATATTTTCAAGTGTAAGAACGGTATTTTTGGACTAAGTATACTTTTGTACACACTTATTTCTCTCAATAGAGCTGTTTTGCTAAATGTTTTGATTGAAATTCTATCCCCCCTGCCTAATAAATTATGCTTTAGCCTTTCTGAGCACTGGGATTCGTTCGTCGCACAATGTACGTTAAGTAGAACTGAAAATTAGGACAGTTCGTCAGTCTGCTTGAGGCTTTGCGCCCTAGCTAGGATGCCTGAGGGTTGTGTGCCCGCGCAAGATTCTGTTGTAAGCTTTTGAATGCTTGACGGGTCGGCGATCCGACGTGGTCATTCGACCTGACCTCGACCTGATTGGTCGAGCTTGGTAACCAGTAATCTCACTTTGCAGAGTGGCCTGTGAAGAGCCTATCTCTCTCTCACTATTTTCTTTGTGGTGCATGTACCGCCACTGGCGGAGGTTGTGGTCGGTGGTAACATTCAATTGCGCGGTACCCATAAGAGGTTAGGTATATGAGACAATATCTACTAAAGACCACCCTGTCATGGCCTTCCAATCCGAATGAGAACTATTTAGTTTACGAGTGCATTACATGAAGCTGTAAGATCCCAGCGCCCAAGAATTTGGTCAGTGGCGGCTCGCGGGTAAAAAAATAGGTGAAGTGCTAATAATAACAAATAGAAAAAATACAATTCAATTTCAACTTACTTAGTTTTTGTAGACCAAGTCTATCCTTCTGTCCGTTAATGTAGCAAAATCATTTATTACGTCTTCGTAAAATGGTTGATTTTTTATTAATTCTATGAAGAGTTTTTTTAATTGAAATATTCACCAAAGAAAAAAGCCTATCTTGTGATTCTGCATTTCTTAAGTATGTTTTTATTCGTTTAAGGCAAGAAAAACTTCTTTCCACTGATGCACTTGTCGACGGAATAGTTAATAAGAGGCAAAACAATTTGTAGGTTTCGGTAAAAATGTCTTTGTTCTAATTGAGATGTTCTAGTAATTCTTGGGTCTGTAGATTATGGTTATTTTCATTGGCATAAAGAAGATTTAATTCGTTTTTAAGACGCTGAGTTTTTGTAAATATTTTGCCATAAAATTGACCTAAACTTTCAAATGCTTTAGACGTAAAACACGAATCATATTGTTCGAATTTCCGATTTCGTAGTATCAGCCAAAGACATGAATTGTAACTTATCGCAGTCTTGAAACCTTACTTCCATTTCCATTACAATGTGATCCGGTACTTCATAAAACAAAATTCGATATTTTCTTCTAATGCCATTATTTGTAAGGCTAGCGTATTCCCGCTTAGGGGGCTTAGAAATATCAATTTGTGTTATTTCTATTTCCTTAGTCTTTTGGAAGAGTGTATCAAAGAAATCGTCATTCCATTTCCTCTTTAATAATTCAATAGTTTTATTTATTTTTGTAACACAAAAATTAATATCCAATGATTTCTTTTGGAGAACATCAAATAATATGTCAGTGAAAAAGTATCATTAAATACTACAGATTAAAATGTGAATTCAAAATTGTTGAAATCGTTTAAAAACCGACGGTCAACCCCGAACATGAAGTTCAGCGGCTGATTGCGACTGAACTCTTCACTTGCGCGATTCACGATAAACCAATTGTAGATATTGACGTGGCGTTACTATGGCAACGGAGGTATAAGTGCGTAGTTAAAATACGTTTGAGACTGAGTCTTCACTACAACCGCACGAATGTTGTAGGTAAGATTTTTTATGTGTGTGTTCACACTCGACGGACTGCATTTAAAATTTAAATTTTAAATACAAGGGGACCAGAAAAAATGCAATGCGTTTGTTTTCACTAATTGTATCTACG
>JABXWE010029093.1:0-15279 GCA_014611495.1 Limonius californicus | reverse complement strand
CTAATATTCCTTTGGATGTAGTGCAAGCAAAGTGCAAACAATCTCCATCAACTCAAAAAACTGCTACATGGAATAAAAATAATAAATCGGCAGGCAATGTTATGCATTTTACTGTCCAGTGCGGTGTACCTGATTTTATACAAGAAATTGAAGATACAACACCCTATAAATTGTTTCAGCAGTTACTTTCAGATGATTACGTTCAAGAAATAGTTTTCCAGACTAACTTGTATGCACAGCAAGTGGATAAACCTTACAAGCCCACAAATATTGTTGAAATGAAGACATTTATAGGAATGAACTACCTGATGGTCCTAAAACCACTACCAAGTTACAGGGACTATTGGTCGACTTCGAAATTATTGCGAGATAGTTACATTAGCTCTCTAATGACAGTAAAGCGATTTAGTTGGTTCCTGTCACATCTTCATCTGAATGACAACAGTCTACAACCAAAAAGAGATGAACCAAATTTTGATAAATTATATAAAGTCCGGCCTCTGCTCATATAATTTCAAAAACAATTTGCTAAATGTTTTCTCCCATCGGAAAATTTGGCAGTCGACGAATCTATGATTAAATTCAAAGGTCGATCAAGCCTCAAGCAATGTATGCCTAAAAAACCTATAAAACGAGGTTACAAGGTTTGGATGTTGGCCGACCAAAGTGGCTACTGTCTTAAATTTGATATATATATATATATATATTGCTATGATATTTACCCTATATTTATATTAATATTATAAACTATACCTAAACTATACCGGGTGAATATTCCTAAACCGAACATAGGCAATTAACATGGGAAAAAGGTTTTTCGCAGATTGCTGCTCCCCATTTTAACTTAGAGGGTTTATAATGACACTCATCGAAAGAAGATTTTTTCCTCGTCTAATGTATTTCTCATTATTTTAGCAAACATTCGCAATAAATCCAATTCGGAAAAATCATGTTGAGCCATGACTCGTAAGACAATAGACATTCAAAAGTCATTCAAGTGACAGATTCATTATGCCGTTGGCGACTATGATTTTAAGATTTCCAATTTTCTTTACTGAAATCAATTGGAAAAAAAAAATCACGTGGGTCATGCCTGAAAACAAGTTATCAGTTATGATAACTCTCATTAATTATTCTTTGTAAAATGTATTCCATTGAGGAAAAAGTATTCATCGTAAAAAACGTTTACAGCGGAAATAGTTACCGTAGGGTGCGAGATTTGTTTTCCGTTCTGTTTAACGAGAGCCCTATTCCGTCAGTGTCGACAATACGACAAATAATCATTCAATTTGAAAATTCTGGTTGCTTAAATTCAGGTAAATATTATTCACTTCAAATGATAGTTTTAAAATTATCTCATTATGGTTGTTTATTAGAACATCGCAGAATAAATGGCAACAGACGGGAAAACAATTACGAAGAGATTGTTATTGTGCTGGTATCTGGGAATCCTCGACTGAGTACAAGATCCATTGCTTTAGAATGTGGTAAATCACAAGGAACGGTCTGCAAAATTTTAAGAAAGCATGGCTATCGTCCGTACAAGTTTCAATGCCATCAAGAACTATTGCCGTTTGATGAAGAAGCTAGACAAACCTTTTGTGAAATTATTCAAGAACGTGCTAATGCGGATCGCAATTTTCTCTCTTCGATTTGCTTTACGGATGAATGTACCTTTACATTAAATAACGAACCGAACGTTCAAAACGATAGATACTGGGCACAGGAGAATCCCCATCTGAATTTAAATCTTAGAACGCAATCTCCTCAAAAAATTAATATTTGGGCAGGCACTTTTAATTCTCATATTATAGGCCCTTTCGAAATTATAGGAAATCTAAATGCAGAAAATTATTTACATTTGTTAATTACTCAGGTTGGCCCTGCAATTGAAGAGGTGGCACGTCCAAACCAGGATATCTGGTTCCAACACGACGGATGTCCAGCTCATTTCGGAATAGACGTCAGAGAATATTTGAATAATTCATTTCCAAATCGGTGGATTGGACGAGGAGGTGAAATCAACTGGCCTGCTAGATCTCCTGATTTGGCACCGTGCGATTTCTTCCTGTGGGGTCACCTGAAAAGCCGCATTTATAAAACCCGTCACCCAAACATTAATTCTTTGAGGAATGCAATATTTGAGGAGTGCAGGTTGATAACGAATAGGCAGTTGGCAAACGTCAGAAATTCGTTTTACAATAGGATGGGGCATTGTTTAATGCAGAATGGAGGTTTATTTGAACGCTTTCTTTAATTATTAATTTCTAATTATAATTTTGTCCTAACTATTGTCAACAGGTGTATCATTATGCAAGGGGTCCCCCTGGGTTCCGTTCCTTGTACGTTTTACACTCCTCCTAAGATGAAAATGTCGAAAAAAAGATTAAAAGTCCAGCTAGAATTCTATTGAATGCACTACGTGCACTCTTCTACCTTTCTTAGTAATCCTTTTACTGTTTTCCCAAATTATTATTATTATTATTATTGTCGTTTATTAAAATGTATTTATTTTATTTGTGTATAAACAATTTTCTAATAAACACGACCGATGCTAAGGAAGTTTACTGAATTTTACATTTACCAGAAATTCAACCAGAGCTTTTTCAATTCTTTAGAAAATTTCCAATTGATTTCAGTAAAGAAAATTGGAAATCTTAAAATCATAGTCGCCAACGGCATAATGAATCTGTCACTTGAATGACTTTTGAATCTGTCTATTGTCTTACGAGTCATGGCTCAACATGATTTTTCCGAATTGGATTTATTGCGAATTTTTGCTAAAATAATGAGAAATACAACTAAAAATTAACTAATTCGGATATCATTAGACGAGAAAAAAATCTTCTTTCGATGGGTGTCATTATAAACCCTCTAAGTTAAAATGGGGAGCAGCAATCTGCGAAAAACCTTTTTTCCATGTTAATTGCCTATGTAAGTGTCATCCATCTTTTATTTTGAACATGCTAGGCTAACGCATTCTTTATTTATTAATTTAGACAACAAGTTGGGGGTGTAAGCTTAATTAGTCAACAAGTTGGGGCTGTAAGCTTTTACAACAGTCATTTACGTTTTGATTTGCTGAATTTGCTGTCTGCGAGAAACTGGAATTCAAAACCATTCCGGCCGACACTCAAGAACACGTGCGGGCTTGGAGCTGCTACAGGAATTTCCCAAGCAGATGAAAACAAGGAAGTAAATACTGTTTATTATATGTTGATTTCGAAAACGAGTTAATTCACTCGTGTTTAATTTACATTACTGTAAGTTTATATTTAATTTTCAAATTGCTTTATGGGTTTGTGAACCCCTTGTTATCTTAATGTTATCATACATTAGCGTGTCACGTATTTCGTACATATTATCATAGTTTCACTTAATATATACAGGGTATGTCATCTTGAGCCGTAATATTGCGTTTATTCGGATTGTTACCTAGGATATGTTGTGTTTTCAGGGCGCTCTTATCGATGGAAGTACTTTCAGCGACTGGGGGCGTTTTTAGGTTCATAAACGGGGATATTTATTTACAAACGCAGTATTTTTACCTTGCTCACTTATTTAAATCTTATTTATCACTATATTGAGTGAATTGTACGGGTAGTGTGTACTTATACAGGGTTCCTCAACATATTTATTCTTATATTGTAAATGTTACTTGGGGGATTATATTATTGGTATTTTTTTTTGGCATCATTAAATTACCGTTGTTGCAATTGGTCTTATTATTTATTGTTACCCTATGTTTGGTAAATTTGTAGCGACAAATTAGGTAAGTGTAGCACTTCGGAGATCCAGTTTTCTCAATTTACATCTGGATTATTATCAGCGTAATCTTTCAAGCTGGTGGCGCCCTTACCGGTAATTGACGAGTAGTTAATTACTTTATTTATTTGACTTTATTGAGAACCGCCCATCTTCGATTGAGGTTCCGGGAGGCTGATATTAATCAACGAATTACTTATCTAATTTACAGGAATTTCCTTAGGAAATTATTTGCAGGCGTCATAGCTTGCGTTCCATAAAATGTGTATAATTTTATACATTTCCAAACAAAAACACTTTAGTCCACCTTGGTCAAACAAAATGACTTATGTCCTCTTAAGTTTTGGAGTTTTAAGCCAAATTTAAAACTTCGGATTTTTAGAAATTAGGCTAATAAATTGTTTATTTTTTTTACAAATTTATGATCCTTAAATCTAGGTTCTGCTATGTATCATAATTAACCGGCAGTTTTTTGAATTCCTGAAAATTGTATAAATTGGACAAAACGCATTTTGGAAGTCTGCTCCTCAATTGACAAATGTATACCCAATAAGAGAAAAAGGTCTTGTATGATGTTCGGAAGGTGTTGCGTAGTGCCATAATGAGTTTTGAAGTGATCTTGTGAATGGACATTCCTTAGGGATTGATGTTTAAACATCGTAGTGCGACGTGGGAAGTTGTGTTGGTTATTTTGGGCAAGTGAGGTAGCCCTAGAACATAGAAAATTTATTATTATTGGTTTATATTTTTGTAAATATGTGTATGGGAGGTTATAATTTTGTTTTTATGAATTATATTGTTACAGAGTTAGAGGAGATTTTTGCATTTATATAATTGTGTTTGTGATTTAGGTTCATGTTTGTAATAATTTGTAATTCAGTTATTGAAATTTGTGTAATTTAGAAATTGTGACCACATGTAATTTTATTATCTCAGATTTTAGAATGATTGGTATTAAAATAATGGTGGAGTCCGATGGTGACCGTGTGTGAATGCGGATGTGTGGTTCACGAGTGCTCTTGGTTTTCGTAAGATAACCGTGTTTTCTAAAACCACGTGCATCAATAAACAAAACTGCTTGTGTAGATAAAATCATTTATACATAGTATACAGTGGCCGTTTGTTTATTTAGCTAACGACCCCTATGGGGTGCTTGGGGTTATCTTTACACTAAATTAAAGGTGTTTAGCCTTATGGCTACAACCCAAAACATAGGTATGAATTCTGAAAACATAATTCAAGTCGATGGGATTCCCAGCCAAAGTAATGTGATCGCAATCAATCACAGTTCCCCTAATCCAGAAACATCCTCTCCTGTACTAAAGACTACCTATTCCAACATAACTAAAAATAATTTTAATCACCCAAGTAAAGAGCAAGGTATAATCCTAAATTCACTCCCAGATATTAAAATAAAAGAGTACGTAATTGCAATTGGCAGTATTGTAGGACCTAAAAATATTATAGCAGCATCTAGAGTCTCAAATCAAAGAATAGGGATATATCTATCACAAAAAGAAATAGTAGATAACCTAATAATAAATCACCAGAATATAAACATAGACAATAACGAAATAGCAATTCGTAGATTAGTAGCACCAAGTAAAAAAATTGTTCTTTCAAACGTGTCACCTTCTATCCCGAACAAAACTATAGAAACGACAGTAAACAATTTTGGAGTCAAAATAACGTCGCCAATATATTTCATCAAAGCGGGTTTCACCGATCCAGAGTACTCCCACATAGTTAGCTACAGAAGATACCTGTACATTAACCCCGAAGAAAGCCCCTCCCTTCCACCTTCATTTCTACTCAATTATGAAAATCATTCTGACAGATTATTGATTCAAGATGATGAAATGAGGTGCTTTATATGTAAAGAACTAGGCCACACCGCATTTAAATGCCCTAATCCCTCCGTTGAGACCATAACCAATATTAACCGATTAAACCAGCAACAGGACACAGAATTTAATCACCAGAAACTCCATAGATCGCCTACAGAAGAAAATTCGTCTGAAAATCTAAGTCAGTCGACAATAATATCACAACCATCCCAAAACACCAACACGAAAACTGCAGCTACCACTAAGAAACCGACAAAGAAAAAAAACAAATGAAGAAAAAACGGAAAACGATTAGTCAACAAAACAAAACACACGAAGAACAAAAAGCGGAATTACTCACACTACAACCTTTAGAAAAAACACTAGCCGAAGTCCAGCATCCGTACACCTTTACCCTAAATACTCTTGCAGAATTTATTCTTGATATGAAGTTCGCACCGACGGAGACAATTGAACGATATTCCCAAGTGGCTGAACCTATTACAAACACTTTAACTGATATGTATCCACTATTAACACATCAGAAGATAAAATATAGATTCACCCACATAAGGAATCTTTTTTTAAGAGGATCAACCCAATATATAACTACAGAGAGTGAATCAGGAAATACCGACCCAAAAGAAGAATTTTCAGAATATTAACAGATCCTCTTATATTACAAACAAAAATGGATACCCCAAAACTCGCATATATCAGCATCATTCACTTTAATTGTAACGGATTCTACTCCCATCTAGAAAATATACAAACCCTTCTCCTCGAACATCAACCTTATGTGCTATGTCTTCAAGAATCGCATCTAAAAGGCAATAAACAACCATATCTGAAAGGTTATGACCAGTATACTAAGAATCGCCATACAGATCATGCCAGCGGAGGCGTCACTACTTTTATAAGTAACCACATACACTCAGAATCAATCCAATTGCAAACAGACCTAGAAGCCATCGCCATAAAAATATACCACCCTTATGTACTTACTATTTGTAATATATATATTCCTCCCAACTACCAGCTTACCCTTAACTGAAATAGAAGAACTTATAGAACAGCTCCCAACGCCGTATATACTAGCAGGCGACTTTAATTCACATAGTCCTACATTGGGATGCAACAAGGTCAACAATAAAACCAAGATAATTGAGAAACTTCTCGATAGTAATAATATTATTCTCCTTACTACTGGATAACCCACCCACTTCGACATGAGAACCAATACTTTCTCAGCTATTGACTTGTCACTGTGTAGTCCCAGACAAGCCTCAAAACTGTCCTGGGCAGTACTACCGGATGTATTACGACAGTGATCATTTCCCGGTCTACATTACCATCAACGAAAGAACGAGTAGCACGATCACCAGTAATACGAAATGGAAAATAAGTCAAGCGAATTGGAATACATTCGAGGAACAATTAAACGAACAGCCCTACGGCTTCTCTGTCCTGAAAGACATTAATACCAGTGTAAATGAACTTAATTCGACAATTATCCAAGCAGCCAGGCGAGCAATTCCAACATCCCAGAACATGAACTGCACATACAAAGTTCCTTGGTGGAACTGCCATTGTAAAGAAGCAATACGCAAGAAAAACCAAGCATTCAACAAATATAAAAGATGTAAATCAATAGAAAATCTTGTCTTTTACAAAAAATTGAGGGCAGAATCAAGAAGAACCATCAAATTAAGCAGAAAATCATCCTGGGAAATGTATATTAACTCAATAAGTTTAGAAACAACAACTAAGGAAATGTGGAATAAAATAAGAAAAATGAATGGAAATCCGTCATCCTTCCATATTACTGGTATAAAGAGTAATAACCAAATATTTACTACACAACAAGATATAGTCAACATCCTAGCAACGCACTACAGAAAGCATTCAAGCTCAGATAATTATGATCCAGAATTCCAAACTTTAAAACTAGAAACAGAAAATATGGAATTAATAATACCAGAAACCGGAAATGAAGCTTACAACGTTGACATACAGCAAAATGAAATCGAATATGCACTTGCGCAGACAAAAGAATCTAGCCCTGGAATTGACAATATCCACTACGCAATGATAAAGAATAGTACAGATAATCTGAAACAAGAGATAACTAAAATGTATAACTACATGTGGAAAACAGGAGTATTCCCCGAACTTTGGAGAAAATCCATTGTGGTCCCCATATTGAAAGCTAACAAACCGAAAGACGATCCAGATAGTTATCGCCCCATTGCATTAACGTCCACCGTCTGTAAACTTCTAGAACGCGTTATCAATAACAGGCTAATAGCCCAACTTGAGAACCTAAACCAATTTAACGAAAATCAAAGTGGGTTCCGGAAAAACCGTTCTACTCTAGACTGCATAAGCAAATTAGAAGTGATAGTAAAAAATTGATTTGTTAAAAAAGAACAAACAACGGCTGTCTTCTTCGACATACAAAGAGCATATGACACCGTGTGGAGACATAAAATTTTATCAGTTCTAATAAAATGGGGTTACAAAGGACGACTCGTACAATTCATCAAAAACTTCTTAGAGGATAGGAAGTTTACAGTGCGATTGGGCAGTACCACGTCTAGGGAAGAGATCCAAGAGAATGGAATCCCTCAAGGCTCTGTAATTAGCGTAACTCTCTTTTTAATTGCTATAAATGACATCTTCGAGAGAATCTCAAGCACACTACAAACATCACTGTTTGCAGATGACCTAGTCATATACACCTCTCACAAAAACTCCAGTATCATGCAAAGATACATGTAACACGCCATTGATAACCTACAAAAGTGGTCTAAAGAAAACGGACTGCGGTTTTCACCTACAAAAAGAAAACACCACCTTATCACACCTGTCCTTAAATTACATGACACACCTCTCCAATATGCCACAGAAATCAGATACGGCGTCATACTTGACCACAGAATGACATGGATACCCCACATTAAAAGAACTATTGACAACTGCAGAATAACACTAAACATCATAAAAATAATAACACATCAAGAATGGGGAAGCAATACGAAAACGTTAATAACCATTGTCAACACTCTAATTAGGTCCAAAATCGAGTACTGCCTCTGTATATATGGATCGACTAACAATCCTGTATTAACATCGTTATACTCAGTCTACCACCATGGCCTTCGACTCTCCACGGGAGCACATCGTACAAGCCCTGTAAAAATATTCTACTCACTAACAGGTCAACTTCCCCTAAACTATAGACTCCTAGTTCAGCTTGCAGCATACACTATCCGAGTAACGGGCAACATAAAACACCCAAATCATCATGCAGTCAATCAGCCTTTATTCCACAACCTTTACTCCTTCTCGAAAATAATTGTACCTCCATTCAATATTCGTGCTCGCCACTTTTTCAATGATTACCAAATCAGTCCTCTACTTACCCAAATGCCGATATCCCCACTACCATGTACTATCTCTGATCCTTTTATCAACCTCGAATTAATAAAATTCCCCAAAATTTCTACAAATCCTGCTATCTACCGAAATATATTTTATGACATCCTGAATAAATTTCCACATAAAAAAATCTTATACACTGACGGTTCTAAAATGAACGATCTGTGAAGTGCATTCAAACATAAAGAAACAATCTTTCAGTACAGACTACCAGATCACTCAAGCATATACAGCGCAGAATTGTACGCCATAAAAGAAAGTCTAAAATATATCCTGGAAAGTGAACACCACAACTTCACAATCGTCGCAGACTCTCTCAGTGCTCTGCAAGGACTGACAAATACATGTTCCCAAAATGAATATGTGAAAGAAATCCATGCTCTTCGACAAGATATTGAAGCCAAACATAAAAACGTAGATTTCATATGGATTCCATTACACACAGAAATCCAAGGTAATGAAGAAGTAGACCAACAAGCCAAAGAAGCCGCATCCAAGAACAGCTACGACGCGATACATTATACGAGAGCAGACCTAAAAATCTTCGTAAAACAACATATTTCAAACAAATGGCATCAAGAATGGATGCGAATTGTAGAAGCTAAAAATTATTTCACACCGCTCTCTCCTGTCAAATGGCTCAACAGTAACCTACACAGAAAAGAAGAAACAGTAATAACACGCCTCAAGGTCGTCCACACCAGGTTAACCCACGATTACTTACTACAGCGAAACGAACGGCCAACATGTGAGCAGTGCAACACAGCCCTAACAGTACAACACCTCTCCCAAATTTAAAGAAACACGTGCAAGATACTCAATCGGAGCTAATCTGCAGACGGCATTTTCCAGAGTAGACCAACTACTGTTATACCTCAAAGACACAAATATTTCATTTAATATGATATAAATATTACTGTAACACACTAATACCAACAAGTGCCATAAGACCTTGTAGTTGAGGCACTTTAATTACTAAATAAAAAAAAATAATGGTAATTTTGTCAGAATAGTTATTCTGAAATTTGTTTAATCATAGTTTGGGTATTAACTTTATTATTAATAATTTTATAATGTTTGGAAACAACTGAAGATGGTCCAGATAGCTATTTAGAATTTCATTGGACCACTTTTAAAGTTAATATGCGTGAAAGTACTAAATTTGTATAATTTCGAAAGTTAGTTGATATTTAGCAATAGAAGCAAAAAGACGTATTTGAGTGTTCTCTGCAAATTTATATTTTACGTCGATAAAGTTTAATTACGTTTAAAAGTGGGTGTGTCTACAGTTTTGTTTATGTGAAGAATTTTGGAGGTTAAATGTTAATAACAATTATTTTCTGTAAATAATGTATATTTGAGTTCAACAAGTATTACGTTTTTAATTAAATTTTAAAATAAAACTTACATGAAGTGCAAAGTTAAATTGCGTTATTTCTTTCAACGTCCTGCTAACCTAAATAATATAACATTATAAGTGAGTTTATTTACTTCATTATAAAAATCTTACTACGTTAAAGCAACTTACTTGCTATAAGTGAATTAATTATACTACAATATGAAAGTATAATTCTGGAAGAATTTAGCATTTTACAAAGGTTTATATTCAGTGTCAAGTGTTCTGGAAGCTGTTGGAAGTTGCAGTGATCGAGTTATTATTTTGGGAGCAGACATACCAAGGTCAAATTTATGCATCAGTTGCAGTTATAAGAAATTCAGATGTACACTGGACGGCAACATTTTTGAGGATTGCAGATAAGTTTAGAGATAAGTTAATATGTATGTGATGAACTTATTACTGTATTTTATAACTATCTATAGCGAGGTCACGAACTAAAAACCCTGAGATATTTATATTTTTTATATGCTGGTATATTTTAATTTGTGTTATTGGCGTAACCAACGTAAAGATTTAATTTTTGAGCTAGCTGAGGTAAAAACAAATTTATTTCAGTTTAATAATAATTATTTATTTGTTTAATTATTTATTTTTATAAGAGTACACATAGCAATATATATATATATATATATTTAGCGGAATCATACAATCCTGAGCCAGGCATAGTAACTTGAACCTACAGTCCTGAGCCATCACGACAGTCCTGAGCCAGTATATTGGCTCAGGATTGTTTACCATGCTTTTCGACCGACCGATGTCTCTACGGGTACGCACACTCAATCTTAATTTGGCTCAGATTTGATAGAAATGCCAAATTTTAGTTCCGTATGTTGCCATGGGCGGCGCTGCCTGTAGTGACGGCGTATATGTGAAATATGTAAAAAAACCTACAAATTTGAACCAAATATACGCGTACGAATTGGCAACCGCGCAATTCACATTATGTGATTCTCGGATTCTCGGTGGCTTCAATTTGTGTGCAACAGTTGATAGTGGATGTATATTTTTTATAATGTCTACCAGAAGTAGTATTATATTAAATTTAGCTTTTAGTGGTAAATACTGCATCTTTTTAGTGGAAGATAATTTTAAATAAATTAGAAAAATGTACTATTTTAAATGGAATACGTTCCAAATTCACACTGATTATTATGTGACACATTATTGTGCAATTTAATCTGTATTCTTTATAATGGACTGCATTGTGTGTTTGCAAAAATTACATTTGCCCAAACTACGGTTGTAAACATTTTTCTATTTTTATTTATTCAAAACCCGCAAATGTGAAAAAATTTGAAAATAATGAAATTAAAAAAGTTTTTAATTGCCTACTTTTCAGCCCTTAGCGTTTTTAATGAATTTTGCGAAAAAATGTTAAGATTAGAGTGTTATTGTGTTGCTACTATTTAAGTGCACAGCTGCTGTGGCAGAGCGTTGGTGGTCACCGTAGCTTCCGGTGAAGATACTTTTACTATATTAGATTATAAAAGAAATGCCATCGGACAATCATGATTATTACGAAAATAATGTTTTATTTAATTTATAGGTGAGTATGTATTTTCTTTCATTTAATTTCTTTCTTTTTTAATTGTAAAAAATACATTCGTAAACATTCTAGTCGTAAATTATTTCGATATAAATTACATACATCAAGAAATTCTACTAGCCAGGAGTCCCAAACAAATTTTGCTTGTTATCCCAAAAATTATATCCATTGTTATCACTCAATAACGTTACTTTAAGTCGAGAATGTTTCATACACTACCAAGAAAAAAGCAAAATGTCATATACCCCGTCTTTTGGTCTATTTGGTCCTCAGCCTTACCAATCTTAAATAGATGGTATTTTAGTGGAGTGTGGTCTGTGAAAAGACCAGTTCCAGCTCCTTCTTGCTGAGAGACAAAGCGTTCGTTGCTTTGTTTTGCGAAATGGCTATAAACTGTTTTGCCTGACGTTGTCCTGGTGTGTTTTCCCAGTACGAGGATTTCATTCGTTCCTCCCATAGGCTGACCTCGTGCTTAATGTGGCTTTTCTGTATTCCACAACAAGGTTCAGGTCCAGTGTATGCCGTTGTAGCACCTCTTTCTGCGAGTTCATCGGCTTTTTCATTACCTGGTATACCCTCGTGCCCTGGAACCCACCACAGAGGTACGTGGTTTTTGCTGGCCAGTTGCTTGAGGTTGCCTAGGCATTCCCAGACAAGCTTGGATTCACAGCTATAGGCTTTCAGAGCCTTTATTGCTGCTTGGCTGTCTGTTAGAATATCGATTGTTGCACCTTTATAATCTTTCCTGAGGTTTATGGCATAAAGATCAGCTTGGAAGATGGTAGTTCTGGTTCCAAGGGCTTCATAAATGCGGCAGTCAGGGCCGTATACGCCCGCGCCAGTGCCTCCTTCCCCCATCTTTGACCCATCCGTGTATCATTGGAGCGATCCTCTTTTAAATGGAGGTGCTCCTGTTGACCATGTTTCTCGGTCCGGAATGTTGACTTTGAAGAGTTGGTCAAAACTGTATGTTATTTGCATAACGTCTGATACGGTATACGCCGTTCGTTCTAAATGGGCGAGGTTTAGAATTTCTAAGTGGCCTGTTAGGTCCCCTGATTTAAAATGGTTGATCCTTGCGAGCGTCAGCGCATGTAGCATCGCCTCCTTTTGCACCTGTAAGTGTAGGAGCATTATCCCTAACATGGCTTCCATTGCTGCAGTTGGTTACTATAAGAGAAACAGTTTATACCGGCATACCAAACGCTGTAACCAAAATCCAGATAAAGGGAAGGTCCCTAAAAGACAAACTGCTCAAAGTGATGGACAAACAACGTTACTTTTTAGCACACTTTTTAAACATGACCAATTACTAAAAAGCGAATTATTTCCACGTATGCGGGCAGATGAGGTAGCATTAACTGCTAAAAAAGTTCGCTTGATATGTCAGTATGCTTATTCCTATATAAAGGGGCGTAAAAGTAAAGGTAATATCGATTGATTAGACAAAATGTACGACGCTTAGCAAAACTACTCATTTTCGCAAAAAAAGCACATGGTACCGAAATACGAGAATTAATGGATCTACTGTCTTCTGTCATGAAACAGCATTTTGATTATTTAATTGATGTACGTGGTCATTTTATTAGCAATAATAATTACGTGTTTCACACTTCTGGAAGAAATTTCAACGATGGAACGAAAATATTACACAAATACGCCAACAAATGTGGAGCTACACAACCGTTTAGTATTACAACAACACGCCTTAGAAAACACTTGGCAACAGTTTGTCAGTTATTGCAATTTTCAGAAGGAGACTTAGAACAGTTGTCCAAATTTATGGGTCATACACTGCGAACCCATTGCAGTGTGTATCGAATGCCTGATAGCGTATATCAAACCGCTAAAATTTCAAAACTGCTTCTACTAATGTCAGATGGCAAAGCAAATAAATTTGTAGGAAAACAGATTGATGATATTAACATCGATCTCAGCCCTGTATGTAAAAATACGGGAAACATTTTTGACGGAATATCTATAATTCCATCTGCTTCATTAGCAGGTCCATCCACTTCGTCACCAACTGAAACTTCTGAAACGGAATTTATAATGAACGGAGAAGTAACAGAAGAGGTCATAGATGAAAACGAAGACACTGAAAAAGAAATTTCCCAAAAACGAAGCAAGGTAAATAGAAAGAAGAAGATTCCCCGTCAGCGACAATCCTGGTCGGCAAGACAAAAAGAGGTATTAGTAAAATATTTTGCTAAACACATTAAGAACAAACAGCCACCGAAAAAGAGTGAATGCCAAGAATTGCAAGATTTACATCCAGAATTATTTAAAGGCAGAGATTGGACGTCAATGAAAGCTGTAATTTTTAACATATATCGCGGAAACTTAAGAGCTTACTAAAATGAGTAAAAATATCTTAAAGATGGGACTGCATACGCTTCGTTAAGGAGGTACTACTCCTTGAAGTTTGTAAGGCATGTTAATTTTCGCTAATTTTTTATTAACGAAGAAGGAAAAAATATCCCTTACTAATATTTTAAGATATTGTATCTCCATACTAACGCGTTAAAAATGTTTACTCATTTTGGTGCGTACTGTACGCCCCTAAAATTTAAAACTCTCTTTTTAACACCCTGTATATTTATCGTGTTTTATTTCATGTAAACGTTTTGTAATTTCTGAAATAAAAATTATCAAAACATTTGACTGCGATTAATTTAACGATCAATTATTAACCTAATAGAAAGATAATGTTACCTTCAATGTAAATGCAAATTCAATGGCTGGCTTTTTTTCTAAAATGTAATAACTTCAGTGGTGATTTTTTTAATAATAATTTTATTATAAGGAAAGAAGAATATTTCTTATTTATAATACCTTATTTAACTGAATCGCAAGAAAAAAACAGTTACTATATTTTAATCATTTTAATTCAATAGGAACACTAATATTTTGTAGGCCCCTCATTTTTATTTAGGACTTCTTTCAGCTTTCATGGCATAAAATTTACTAAATCGTGAAAATAGTATCTTCCTGGAAGTGATAGCGCGTACAAAAAAAGTACTAGTTTAATATTGATGTTTTATAAACAGAGGTAGACCCTTTTAATAGAAATGCACGATGTAACTTTTTCGTCCCAATAATCATATCAAATTACTAAACACTACTCACCGCAATATGATACATATCGCTTAATGGCAGAAACTCGATATGGCAACATTGTAATGGCTCAGGTTTATATGCAGCTATTGGTAGTACGAGTATATAAGGCTTCAAATTACTTGAGTTTTGGTATGGCTCCGAATTGTTGGTTTTTCTTAAAAATATACAACTTCATATTTATT
>JABXWE010029092.1:0-16125 GCA_014611495.1 Limonius californicus | reverse complement strand
ACATAGACACACCAATCTTGTATCACAAGGATAATAGCATCAAATGCTTGTGAATCACATACATTAAGTAGATAATACATAACCCTTTGGGTAAACACATATAACACCTCAAGGACGCCACTGCTTATGTTAGCTGATATCGCAATTGCAGCTCATCTTTATATATAAACACATAGGTGATCACCCTAATAGCGCACCTTGCCTCAGCTTAGACTTTAGAGTATAAACGCATCGCAATCGGTTAGTATGTTCGCAAACGCTATTAATTAGTGATTAAGCCAGACATGCACGCTTAGCCTAGCTAGCTACCCCACTGCCTATTTCAGACTGCCGTCTTTGCCCTTCTTAAGGTTCGACCGCCTCATGTTTTTCATGCACGACCTTTTCTTCGAACCCTTATAATTATTTTCAGCTGTTATAGATTTAAGTAATATTCATAGCAGGCAAAAACCATTGCCTAACAATATTGATTAATAATGCTTTTTTTCGAGATTTTAATGCAACGCCATCTCACGGTGGTTGTGAACCACCTATAATACATCCCAAGCCGTTAAGGTGGCGCCAATACAGTTAGAGTTCCTTCTACAGTATGTTCATTAAAAAAAAACTCGCAGCTGGCCATGGTAAATTTACGTATAGGTAGTGTCTCCTTACAGCATGCACTTTATAGGTAGCGAAATAACGAAATTTACTAATTTTTAAATCAGTTTGTAAAACACGATTTAATTGGCAATAAAACAAATTTCCGCCTGTATACACTGGTATACACATGTTAGTTGATTTTGTAAACAATTTGATCTTCATAATTAAATAATAATTAGATCTTCACGTATCATTTCCGAAACAGGTCGATTCGGAATCGCTTACCGTTAAAATGTATTCCTAGGTATACGTCAAAGTGTATCACATATCTTACATAACTTCGAAATGTGATTGTTGTTGTTGTCATTTATAAGTGATATTATGACTGTCAATTGTAACATATGGGCTAAGGCATACCTTGATAAAAATTTCAAAGCCTGCTAGAGTTTTTTTTAATGAACATACTGTATATAGGGATCTTCGTAGTATGTAAAAGATACATTGTCCATTGTCTAGGAGATTTTTTCATGATTAAAATATAAGCAATACTGTAATAATAGAACCACCTAGATATTCTTTGTATTATTAGGTTTATACTACTAGAGCAGTGAAGCACTTCTAGAAAGTCAATTGCCTGCCACAGAGGAACTATCGTCTCTTCAAAGAGTTCTTAAGTGAAACTTTTTAGTAAACGAAAACTACCTTCCTTGTTTTAAAATAACCGATAAAATTTCATATTGCAGTTGAACTTCTATATGTATGTATATCGAAGTATTAATCGACCATGAAAAAATCGTTATAAAGACAATTCGATATATGGAACAGCAAAATTTTTAAGTTGGCAAAATGGTTTAAACCCCGCAGAAATGAACGTGCAGTAATTTATACGTTTATTTTTAAGTAGGTATAGACATACGTACAATATTACTTAAAAAAGATTTTGTTGTAAGGTGCATTCAAATAAAGTTTTTTGTTCGAAAAATGTTTCACGCTTATTTAACCTACAAAACACTGCTTCATGTATACATTTTCTTGATATTGAAATGCTCGCAGAATCGTGGAAAATGTAGTTAAAACGTCAATTTCTGCAGGAATGGAAACCACACTGTTGCCTCCTTGTCTTCGTTTTCTTGGAGCCTTTTCTTCAGTTTCTTCTCCAACATTTTTATTAATGACTGTCAGTAATATCCTGGCCATTAGGATATTCGGATACTACTCACATAACATTTTCATTAATTTGTATTGTATTGTTCCCATTCATGCGTATAATTTTCAGTAAAACCCCCCTGTTATAAAATAAATTGCTTTGGATGACGATCTAACATCATTTGTCCACACTTTCAATAGTTCGACGATGCAGTGCCTTACCGACTATTAAATTAAGTATTATGTTCAACTGTTTCATTGATTTACGTAGAATTCTCTTCCGTTCGCGAATTTTACTGTACTCTACTACACCTTGATCCATTGGTTGTTATTTTGGCGTCATATTTAGTGGAAACGATGCAAGTTTAACATATACATATTTATTGCTATGGTTGGCGGATGGGTGGTTATTATTTAATAATAAAATAATAATAGACATCACGATTTTTCGTTTCTGTTTGGCCACATCTTTAACAACTTTAACAACCACTTCTCAAAAATTACAGCTGCCATACAAGATTTTTTATAATAGTCTCAATCATCTTGTAATGACTTTTTGCTTTTAAAACAACGCGGATTTTTGCTTTTGACAATGACCAAAAGTTTGAGTTACTCTGTACCACGGTGTATAATAATTATACACCGTGCTCTGTACAGATATTACACGCGACCATTACGATAACGCTCTACTGTGTTTAGTTTACCACCAATACACTGGTCATTTTTGAAAGCGATAGTTTTATTAGTAGATACACATTTAAAAATATCCCTTTTCCTCAGCACTCAAGATTTTTCCACTCTGAAGTGGATATCTCAAAAACATGGTTTTTGAAGGTTTTAACAGCTTCTTGAGGTGATAAAAATCGCTGTCCACGCATTTTTTTGACATTCGAGAACACTACGAAGTCGTTAGGCGATAAATCAGGGTAATACGTTTTCGGTTGTTTTTCCTGATTTCGTCGATGACTTCTGGCAAACAAATTGTTGTATACCATTCAGCGTTAACTGTTCTTCGATCATTTAATGGAATGGTTGCGACATGTCCAGTACAACCGAAGAAACAAGCGATCATTCTCTTGGAAGTGCTCCGTGAACGAACAGCTTTTGTGGGATTCGGTTCATCTTGGAACACCTAAACAGTGGAGTGTTGCTTAGTTTTAGGTTCATACGAATATATCCAAGTTTCGTCACCTGTTACGACGGATTTTGCAGTCCCTCGGTTGAATTTTTGAGCATTTCCTTACACCAATTAACACGAGCCTTTTTTTGAGCTCCGGTCAAATTATGCGGAATCCATCGGGAACAGATCTTATTTACAGCTAAATGTTCATGCAAAATCGAATGTACTGCAGTCTTCGATATGTCTGAGCACGCCTCTATCTCACTATAAGTCACATGCCGATCTTCTTCAATCGATGTTTTTTGGAATAACAACCGACTTTGCTCGACTTTCACGAAATTCATTACTGACAGACGCACGACTACGACGAAACTCTGCAAACCAATTGTAAACGGTCTTTTCTGATAATGCTTCATTACCAAAAGTTGAACAAAGCGATTTTATGCATTGTTGTTGAGTTAGACCTTTACTAAGATCGCAAAAAATCATCCAACGAAAACTTTCACATGAAATTTCCATTTTTTCACAAAATTGCTTTGTTAAACGCTCCCTGAAAACAAACTACTCGGTCAATTTCTAAACTGCCACCATAGATAAAGATAGATAGATTTGACTCTCACTGTTCCGTTCAAGGGTGCAGCATTTGTAGGATACCGACCACGAACCTAGGAGGAATTTTTGTGAGTCGCTTTTGGAAACCAACAGAGCAAATCCAAGATTCCTTGGTAAGCTGTTGTGGGCGGATGAAGCAACATTCACAAGAAATGGTATTTTCAATACTCATAACGAACATGTATGGGCATATGAAAATCCCCAAGGTTTGAAAGTGCAAAACTATCAAGTTCGTTTTTCTGTGAACGTGTGGGCAGGAATAATCGGCAATAAACTTGTTGGGCCATTTATACTAGCCGGAAGACTGAATGCAGATAACTATTTAAATTTTTTAAATGAAGAATTCCCTTATCTTTTCAATGACATTCCTGTTCTGGTTCGGCGTGATATGTGGGTGCAACAAGATGGGGCTCCTTCACATTATGCGGCATTGGTGAGACAGTGGTTTAATCAGTATTATCCACAAAGATGGGTAGGTCGTGGAGGACCAGTGCCCTGGCCTGCCAGAAGTCCAGATCTGACGCCTTTGGATTTCTTCCTGTGGGGACACTTAAAAAATCTGGTGTATTTAACGCCTGTTGACAATGAGGAACAATTCATTAACAGAAAACATCAAGCAGTAGCAACTGTTGATGAGCGAATGCTAGAGACTGTAAAACAGGCGATTGTTGTGTGGGCTACCAAATGCATTGAAGCTGATGGAGCGCATTTTGAGCAGATGTTATAGTTTTTTAATAAATAAAATATTAATTTCAATAAGTTTTTTTTTAACATTAAAATGCACTAGTTACTTAAAAATTGTTTCAAAGACGCATCCTAAGGGAGCTCGTAATTCTAAATTATGCGCCTTTTGCATAATCATTATTAGTAACAGATAGTCTACTTTGTTTATTTCATTCCGTTAAAGTAATTGCAACAGTGTTGCCAAGATTATTATACTTTTTTTGCTTCATGAGCGAAAACTAAGCCTTGGAGATAAATTTTGTTCTTAGGTTTTTTGTTCAGAAAGCATAGGAGAACACGGCTACCAGAAGCTTTAGTGGTAATTCTGGGACAACCTGTATAATAATGTAATGCAATGTGAGAAGACAAGCCTGTGATATAAATCTGACCTTCACTGAACGTTTTTGGACTAAGACAAAGTTTAAACTGATACAAATTAACAAGAAGAACCACTGAAAAATTACATTATCGAAACAGAAACTATTTAATACATTCGCTGATACAAGAATTGCGAAACTTCTGCAGATGTTTTTTTAATATGCGCAATTGCCATTTTGACAGTTCGAACTTACCGTGTTGTCATAAATGCGATATAACTACTCAACTACTCTTGCGCCTCTATCGGCTTGAGAAATACTAAACACACGGTCTTAATGCTCCAATTCCAGTGTGTTTTTTATCCGGTAGCGTTAAATTGTGTATGGCTGCCACTGTTTTCACAATAACAAATGTCAAATTTTACGAAAATAATAATGACACACCTCAATAGCGCCACCTAGTGGTCGTTTGTAAAAACTTAGAAGGCTGCCCTCGTACAATATCTTACAAATGTTACAGTAAAACTACTATTGTAGACTTTGTTCATAGCTATATTTAATTTAATCTTTCTTCTTGACGGCTTTGGTAATTTTCTCCTAGTGTCATTGTTTTTAACAAAACTTATTCCAGTGCCTTCTTTCATTTGATGTTCAACTTTTGCGATCCAAGCAGCAAATAGACCAACTTTTGTGTAAACTCCTGGATATTTGGGCAACGCACAATCTTGGCCTAATGATACAATTCCTAGCGAGAAACTAATAATCTAAAAACTGTTTACTGCAAGAACTTAGCATATTGTTACCAATAAGAACATGATTTTGCACTAATGGTCCTCCCGAATCATATTTGCAGGCATCTTTGCCGCCTTTAGGCGAACCTGCACAAAAATTCCATTCGTTGACTAACCCTATCCCTTCATTATTTGGTAGCCTGAAATTAATTCGCATTATCTGGATTCTTCGTATGCTTTGCATGCTTACGAATCAAAAGCGTCTTTGCATGCTGTGTAGTTGGAGATTTGTATTGTAACACTTTTTAAATGCTCTGTCGGAGTTCCATCGCTAGAAGTTGCCCCGAAACCAGTTACCATGCACTTAGTACCTTCTCTATACTGGAAGTAACAAGTCGCAATGAAAATTTCTTATGTTTCTTGAATATTTATTTTAGATTTCTCGGTACATCAATTAAAAAACTTCCTTTTAAAAATTTTGTACTTACCGGATAACGTTTCCCGGCAAGCGGAATTCTTTTTGAAAATTCTCCTGTGAATGGCTCTTTAACTTTTACTAAGCTTATGTCCTTTAAAAGTTGTCTATCTTCGTATTCTTCATGTTGTACTACTTTTCTAAACCAGTGGTCTCTCATGTATTTTTGTGTTTTTCTAGTATGATTCCAAGCGTCCGTTCCACTTCTTATATACCCATGTGATAGAGGAAACAGTTCCTGCAACAATTAAATTGTTTACAAGAGCGAAATAGATTTGAGCATAGAATAGATGCTTGTGGCCTTCTGTTGTTCATGTCTTTCATTATTGTTTGTTCCATTCTTCTTCTTGTCGTCCTTTTCTTCTTCTTTTTGTAGGTTGCTATATTTTTTGACCATCTATAGTGTTGCATTCGGCGTAAGTATCCATACCATTTAAGTCTTCATGCTTCCATTTCTTCAGCTACTATTTTTTCCGATTCCCATTAATTTCTTGATCTCAGTATTTGCTATGTGTTCTTGCCGTGATACCCTAAAACTCCTTCGGACATGCCCATTTCAACTACTTCTAATTTTTGTCTGTTTTATTTCGGGATCTCCCACATTACTGCTCCATATAATAGGATATTCTGTACAATTGTTTCGCACAGTCGCCTTTTCGTATGTTTACTTAATTCTCTTGACGTCAGTAGACCATTTAACATTTGTGTTGCCTTTTTAGCCTGTATGATTATTTTGGAAATTTTTTGTTTGCTACTTCCTTTCTTCGATATATCCGTTCCTAAATATTGGTCCTGGCACCCTTCTACTGTATTTTAGTTTATGTCTAAATCTGCTTCTTCGGCTCGTATTACCAGTTATTTAGTTTTTTCCAAACTGATTCTCATTCTGGCCTTATTATACGTGTCTTGTAATAGAAATAGATTTTAATGTTGCAATTACCTCTGTAAAGGGCTGTGTACAATGTGCTGCGGTTACAATCCAATAGTTTCCTATAATTGTGCATCCGCATAAGTAATGATCTTCGAGGGCATACTCTTCAGCATCTGGGAAATCGAAAATCCCCTTTTTTACCAACATACCAGCAAAGTATGGGGTCATTTTAATACTTGTAATTTTGCCTCCTACAATTCTTTGTTGGGGGGAAATTCCCTTATACGTGGATTTTTGAAATTTTGCCAGGAATAGAATTCCTTTAATGGTAAAAAATAATTAATTACCGTATAATGAGAAATAAGTATTAATTATTCCGTACCTCACTTACCAATTATAAGGCCTAGGTTTATAGTTCCAAGAACAAATACAGTTATAGTTAAATATTTCATTTTTTATAAGTTAAATTTTATTTGAAGTCTATGAAATTTGTTGATAGGTAACAACTGTGATTTTTGTAATACCTTGTTTATTTTTTTGATAAGAAAACCTACAGCTAGACCTTTTAAGATTTGGAAAAGAATAGGTCTTGGAACTTAAACTTAGTCTTTTAGTTTAATGCACAAAACGGAATACTCTCCGATGTGGTTTAATTAACATTCCAATTTCTCTAAAGTTCGATATTGTCATTAGAGCAACATGTTACTTCTTTCAATTGTTTGTTACGTTTATTTACACAATTTGATATGTTTTGAAGTCTATAAACCAGGAAATTGTTATTGAGGAAAAGGTAGGGAAAAGCTTAGAGGAGCCACTAATAATTTATTTATACTAATAGTATTATTATATAAAAATTCATTCCTCTACATCCGCTACTGACATCTTTAAATGTTCAATTTGGCCATTGACTGGAAGCATGGGTGACTACGTAGAAATAGGTTGATGTGAGCGGCGGTAATAGGAGGTAGGTACACGCACTAGCGATTTGTGAATTGTGTAGTATGATTTCCGCAAATTTCCACGATTTCGTGTTTATTACCAGTTAATTCATGCAGGAGCGATTTTACTCGCAGAAGATAGTAACTTTTGCATGAATGTTTGTAAAATTGGTAGATGTCTTGACATTTTATTCATCTCATAACCTAATTCTATAGTCGTGTTTAACACACATATTTAAAAAACATAGGTAAATGAAAATAGTAATAAATAATCGTTTAGTCACAATCTCAACGCCAGCGCGAATAAATTATTATTTTGAGGTTATATTAAACATGTGTTGCCGGCCTCGGTGGTCTAGTGGTTAGCGCGTTTGCCTTTGCATCCGAGGGACGCGGGAGCGAACCTGGCTGAGGTTGGCGAGATTTTTCTAGCGGGGAAAAATCTTAAAATGCGCCTTCTGTCGGATAAGAAGTAAAGCCGTAGGTCCCGTGCCACTGCGATGTGTGACACGTTAAAAATCACTACTGGAGTTGGAATTACCCCAGATAGGCAAAATTCTTAGTTAGGGTGTACAATGGGCCATATGGCCTAAGTGCATGGAGATGCATGGAATACCGCGTCCTAGATCTCGCTCTTTCAAAGCAAGCAAGCAAGCAAACACGTGTACCACAGTCAATAGGTCACACGAACGCATGCGCAGTTTAATATATGACTAGCGGAAACTGCAAAATATTGAAATCATTTCAACTTTTGCGGAAATCTTAAAATATTAGGGCGGTGACATACTAGTGATTTATTTGTGTTATTTATCAGCGGCGATTTATTAGCAAAAGCGTGACATACTACTTTAACTGTACAAAGACACATAGATCAATATCGCCATTTTTACAAAAGAAAAACACTGTTTATTAATAAAATTAATTTTTGAATAGTAGTTTGCGAGGATTAGTTGCAAATTTAATAACTACAGCTTCCACTAATTGTTCCTTGTTTGCGAAAACCCATTGACGATGAATGCTTAGCGTGGCTAACAACCCATTTAACCTATTTTCACCACTAGTGTTTCTAAACCATGTTTTAATTCGGCATTTTGTAAAAAGTTGCACAAGATGAAGTACTTTTATTCCAATCCTCCAATGAAACATCTCTCATGTTACCCGGGTGGAAATGTGTCAATGAAAATGCAGACCCTTTGTCTGCAGAAAATCTAACTTCTAACGATGATATGATGGAATCCCAGTAAGGAATTATTACAGACCTCCTTCAAAATTCGGACGGATTTCCGGCTGGAGGCTTGCTTCTATGCATTTGTCGGCCAGAAATGCGAGTGGCAGTTATATCAACATTCAAATGCTTTGCAATATCGTCTACTTCTTTCAAAACGTCCGCTGTGACGTTCTCCGCATTTTCCCGATGCTCTCTTAGAATGAAGAGAATAGTTTGAATGTGCTGGTTACCTTTAACTATGGCAAGTATCTTCAATTGAAGCGCATGTGCTACGGGTTCCAGTATAGAGGAATACTTTGCAATTAATGTTACTGACCCAACAAATGAAGATCTACACGCCACGCCGCTGCATTCATTTGATATGCATTTTTTCTTGTTGCTGCATTACCCTCTTCAGCTAATGTCTCTAATGCTTCAACAATATCGACGATGTGATCCTTAAAAACACGGATGCTCTTGTAGTTCTCTGACCATCTAGTCTCACACAATTTAGAAATGTTCAAAATAAGTTTGCGTCGTAAAACGGACTCGCGTTAAATATGATTATCTTCTGATAGTTCCAATGCAGTTTCGAATTTTTGGTATAAAGTTTAAGTTGTTCACGACAAGGTTTAGCTTGTGCGAGGAGCAATGGAAATAGAAGGCTTTATTGTACTTTTGAATCAAGATCGCCTGCACATCCCCTTCTTTCCCAGACATGGTGGAACATCCGTCGAAGCCTAACCCCCCACACACTTCTCAGGGTCTGGGTTGAAATTTGTCACAAAAACCTCAATGGCTTTAGCAATACTTTTGGCATCAAGCCTTTGAAGCTCTACAAAGTCTAAGAAACCTTTTTCGATTGTGTTGGCCTTTTCATCGAAGAAACGTAATCCAATAGACAGGTGTTATTTGCTAGAAATATCGGCGGTTTCGTCAGCCAAAATGCTGTAAGAGTAGGCTTCGTTAATGCTTGTGACGATTTGTTTTCTGATTGTAGTGCCACGTAGATCAATTATATAATAAGTGATCGGTGTGAAGCCTCTGGTGTTTTAATTGTGAATCAGCTGCTTCGTTGCGTAAACGGCATAAATCTATAAGTTCGCGTTCATCCAGATTTTTGCCTCTGAGAGGTAAATCATGTGTGCCGGAAAAAATGGCGCAGGAAACAACTGAGAACAGTACTTTTTTGTTTTTTCCTTTTATTTTTGCGAAGAGAGCTGAAGTAGGACGTCCACTGGAATGGCCTCCATGAACGATTTTGCAGATTCCATTGCAGCCTTATGCCCCTGAGTCTGTACATGTGTTTTGCAATACTCGTAGATGTTCTTCTACTTAGTGAAAAGTCTGATGATGAAAGAACTCCAACCAGCTCTCATCATTCTGGTTGACGGCGGAAACTACACACAATATTTACAGAGAGCACCTTCGAGTCGCCTTAAGTAAGCTAAACATGGTGAATATGTGTCCAGTCACTGGTGATCGAATTTCCTCTTGAGGTGTTTGGCATCTGCCACAAAATCGTAGTTTTTCGAATGTACCCAGCCAGATGTTTTTTCTTATCAACCGGCATAGTGGTCGCCAGGCCGGCGATATTTCCAATATCATCTTTATGACAACCGTCGTCACCGCGATTTGAATCGTAGAAGACCTCGCAGTCGCAGTGTCTGAAGCAGAGAGTGGTTGTACTTCCTTGCCCTCATCGCTGCTGCTGGTATTTTTCTTGCGTTTTAAATTAACTGCAAAAACTAAAATAACTTTTAACGTTGGTGCGGACGCGCCACAACACATGCAAATGTAGACATCCAAATAAACTTCAATATTTTACTATTCTTACCAAAAAGCTTGGCACGAAACAACAAACTTTACTGTCGTAAAAATTGCACACATTCGTGTCCCTTGTGTGAATGTAACTTAACTGCACTGACTCTAACCGAAATGCGCGCGCTCTTATATATGTATATATGTAATAGCTTCTGAAATATTCTTGTTGCTAATGCGTCATGAAATGAGACGAGATTATTCTATCCTTGTTGCCACGAGGTAACTATACAACCATCTGTGAGAAGTCATAAGAACTACAACTTGTACGTGTATAATGCACGTACAGGTTGTGGTTTTTATGATTTTTAACAGATGGTGCGAGGATCTCTATTTCATAATCAATTTTTTTCAAAATGTTGACATACCACAAGCAACCTATTAATCAATGTTCCAGAAATTTGTCGTTTATATTTTTTTCTGTTTTATTTTAAATTTCTTTCACCTTGGAAGCGGGCAGCTGTCCTCCTTGTCCGCCCCTGGATACGCCCTTGTACGTCTACTTTACTTTCGCGAATAAATTGCGGCGGATAAAATGAACGAATAAATTGCGAGTATGTCACCACTCTAGAAAATAATGGATTGCTGTTTAAACTGCTTTCAAAATTAACCAATCACAACAAATATCGCATTCTGTAAACCGCAAATCGCTAGTGCATGAACGTACCTTTATTCGGAAACGAAGGGCGGTTTCAATATTCCCGCCGAACGAGGGGCGTAGTCAATTTAGTGTATTGTGGGGATGCTTTAGTGGTTGATGAGCTAGCCACACGTCACTTTACCGTGGTTGTATCGTTCTATTCAGATGTATAATAAAGCGTTAAAATGAACACTGTGATTCAAAACCCCGTCAGTGATTCGTTTTCTCTCAGCAAGAAACCGAAACGCTGCCGATATTTACTGTCAAAGATTTGAGGTTTATATGGTGCAGGCATCATGAGTCAAGGAAAGGCCAGACACTGGTGTGGGAATTCTAAAGATAACCGAACAACGGTATATGATGAGGAACGATGTGGGATACCTTCTGTTGTCAAAAAAGATCTTGTAGAAAATTGACTAGAAAAGTCGTGGAGATCGGTGTTTATTTTGCAAATTTCACGTTGTGTGTGCGAGGTGGGTGCCAAAGATGTTGACGAATGTTTACAAAAACCAGCTAACGGCCTCTGCACTGACGTCCCTGCACCGCTACGAAACAGGGTGACTGGCGACGAGATTTGGATTTCGTGCACAAATATTGAAACCGAGCAACAATCAACGCAGTGAAACGTTCGAGAACCGAAAGATTATGGCTAATGTTTTTGGGGATAGGAATAGCGTATTATAGGTTGCTGTCCTGGAACGTGGTAAGACAATTAATGTAAATGTATAATGGTGAGACCTTAAGAAAGTTGAGATGAGCGGTTCAGAACAAAAGGCGAGGATTGCGGTTGCCTGCAGTCGTCCTTCTGCATGATAACGCCGGACTGCATGCCTTGATTCGCACTGTACGTTTATAACCATACCCCATACAATTCCGACTTCTTTCTTCTTAAGCATTTTCGTTAAAACCTGCGGTCGTTTTCTCGACGACCTTAAAACTTGCACCACGATATGATTAGTGTTTAAATTCAAATGGTGTCTATAGAGAAATAATTGAGGAGTGTATCTAAGATTATTGCATAATAAAGGTCGATTCGCATTTTACGGAACGTCAACGTCGCGTCACCGACCGGTAACGTAACGTCAAAATATTGTATAATAGATTTCTTGTGGTAACACTCACATAGAGACGTAACGGAACGTACCGTCAGCGTCACGTCGTTACCATAAGAAATCTATTTTTATACAATATTTTGACGTTACGTTGCCGGTCGGTGACGCGACGTTGACGTTCCGTAAAATGCGAATCGACCTTAAGTGTTTTTTTTAGCTTTGCTTTTTTACGGTTGATCGGCCCTTAATTTCCTAATAAGCCTGATATATTAGGCTTAAATTAAATTTTTGTAAAAGTAGGCGAAAACGTAGTTGAAATACTTATTTTAGTAGTAGTGTAACTACAGGCTTTTTGCTGCATTGTATTACCATTGATAATACGTAAAACGTCGCTAAAGAATGGGTTTCAATCAATTATGAAAATTATACAGTATATTTAATGTGGCTACAAATAATGTTTGGTATGGAACACAATTCTTTGATTCCCTCGAATTTCTATCTGTTGCCATTTAATAAAACAATCTTTATACCCGCATTTTATATATGGAAATAATTGCCATTCAACATTTCAAATCATAGCAAGGTATAGGTTTGTTTGTATTTTCTAAATAGAATTTTCTCACAAGACATCCTTTGTTGTTGCCCTGAAACATAGTTACGCATTCTCGCATAGCGCTTTGAAGTTCACGTTAACACGTTTAACACCCACCTTTGCTCTTAAGTGAAAACGCCATATTTTATTTTCCCAAATATTCGTAAATCCTCTTAAAATGACAGTCGCGTGGAAAACAGAAACTCCATAAATCCATTAAAAAGTGTAGAAAGAAAAAGGCACACTTGAGATGCTTTAAGGACTTTGTTTCCGACTTCAAGCTACGGCTCAATAATTCCGCAGTCATATTTTCTGGAGAATATCAAAATCTTAGATAAATATCATGTTCGCGAGTCTTCTAAGCTTTATAAATCAGGTGGAGATTCTCACGAAAACGAAAAAAAAATATTTTTAATACCGGCGATTACCAGCTGTGCGAGGTGTTTAATATCTTAAAAGGATCACGCAAGCGAATGAAATTAGAATTCTAAGAAAATCTGGTGAAATATTGCTGGGACGAGCCGAAGATGTACCGAATTTAGTTGGGATAATTATAATAAATGCTTACACGTGTTAGGGTCGACCTTGCGGGGGGCGAATAAAAACTACTTAATTTTCAAATTTTAAATACGGTTGCAACGCTTCTGCATTACATGTATGTAGTTCCTGGGTAAACAAACAGCGGATGTGATCAGACTCACTGGCGGCGACAGGCAGGTGACATGCAACAGATAATAAAACACAGACTTACTGATCTGTCAATAAATGTTGGGCAGTTGTACTCACCGGGGGTCCTCCAGCCCCCTGCCCCTGGATTGGAACTCGAACAGGATACGGATGTTCATCTGCCGGCTAACTGCTGTGGCCGCTGTCATTCGTAGTCGTACAGTGATAGCCATTTGTAGGCGTACATTAAGTGCCATTTGTAGGCGTACAGTAAGTGCGATTCGTAGGCGTACAGTAATAGCCATTTGTAGGCGTACATTAAGTGCCATTTGTAGGCGTACAGTAAGTGCCATTTGTAGGCGTACATTACGTACCATTTGTAGGCGTACAGTAAGTGCCATTTGTAGGCGTACATTACGTACCATTTGTAGGCGTACAGTAATTACGATCATCATGCATATCTTCTGGTGCACTAATCCTACAGAGGGATTCAGACCATGGACTAATTCCATGGCCCTTCTCTGTTAGTCACAGGAGTCACGGGGGGGGAGTCACCCCCTCAATCCCCACATGCGAAGGGGAGAGTATCATTAATGTCCACACCCCCGCGTAAAAATCAGTCGATGCCCTCCTGGCATAAATAATAATAACTCGACGCAGGCACATTTACGATGCACCTCTGCCGACTGATTACCTCCCGAATGATTGCTAGGGGAATAATGATTAATCATGCCACACACATTATCGACTCATATAGCTACTTATATTCACTACGCTACTGTTTCCGGCTACTTACTACTTACATAGACACACCAATCTTGTATCACAAGGATAATAGCATCCAATGCTTGTGAATCACATACATTAAGTAGATGATACGTAACCCTTTGGGTAAACACATATAACACCTCAAGAACGCCACTGCTTATGTTAGCTGATATCGCAATTGCAGCTCATCTTTATTAAAGAGGGTAATCTTTATATATAAACACATAGGTGGTCACCCTAATAGCGCGCCTTGCCTCTGCTTAGAGGATAAACGCATCGCAATCGGTTAGTATGTTCGCAAACGCTATTAATTAGTGATTAAGCCAAAGACATGCACGCTTAGCGCAGCTAGCTACCCCACTGCCTATTTCAGACTGCCGTCTTTGCCCTTCTTAAGGCTCGACCGCCTCATGTTCCCCGACCTGCACGACCTTTCCTTCGAACCCTTATAATTATTTTCGGTTGTTATAGATTTAAGTAATATTCATAGCAGGCAAAATCCATTGCCTAACACACGTGTCAAATTAAATTATGTATAAGATGTGTCAGAACTGACGCCCGCGCTTTTGAGATTATTTCTCATTATCGACTTATTGATAGAAAAGTAAATAATAAGTTTTATCGCACGGTCGTTCCAAGTAATATTTTAATTTCTTTCTGCATTTTGTGTTTAAAATGGAACTATACAATTGTAATCGAGATTATATCGATATGTTGAAAGTATTATGTGTTTGTAATGACAATGCCACTGGTGCGGCTAGGATTTATGCGGAGAGGTTCCAAATCGTCGGAACCCTGATGCAAGAACTATAAGCATGGGTGTTAATTTTGAGACACTTTGCATATACCGTGGTGATATTGAGTATCTTCCATACAGAAACCACATCCATTTGTGAAATTAAACGACATCCTGTTCCACAAGTTGAATCCAAAACAAGATGTGCGTTGAAGAGGAGTACATTTTATAGAGATTAGACTACTTTTATTTTTATAGAACAAAACTTTACACACACACAGATATTATTGGGTATCGGAGCCGGACATTCGGGCGCGGGCGTTAGGGCGCGGCCGTTAGGGCGCCGCCTTTAGGGCGCGTGGACATTAGGGCGAGGACCGTTAGGGCGCGTGGCCATTAGGGCGCGGACCGGTAGGGCGCGGGACACTAGGGCGCGACAACTGTGTTATATTTGTCAGACTAAAAGTTAGTCATTAACAGAGCGCGGAAAAATATGCACTATAAAACTACAAAATATGCAATTTATATGCACAATAAAATGGCTTAAATATGCGCTTAATATGCAGTTTAAATTAAATATATGCAATATACACATAGTTGCATATTAAAAAAAAAACACTCCTAAAAAATATAGATATAAAAAAGAGACGTTTAAACATGAATAGTTTAAATCCTAAATAAATAGCAGTATAGAATAGGTTTATAAACTACAGGTAAGAAAAAAACGCAAAAAAAAACATTATTTAAATTACATTTTAATTATCCACTGAAACAATAAACACTTAAATATTTTTCCATATTCTCCATTAAGAAAGCAACCAACACCAGATGTATCCGATTTCGTCGCTCGGCTGCGACAAAAGGTTCATCAGCCGCAGCCAACACCAGTTTCCCGTCACGGCGGCCACACTACATTTATTTTGTAGGAGCTGGGCACCTGCGAATATGGGTTCGTGTATTACGACGCCCTCTACAACCCTCGTACAATGGTCTCGTTCTGCTTGTATCTTAAGGCGAGCGAACCTTTGTTGTGCTTGTTTGGGGCAAAGGCGAAACTGGTATCATCAATAGGTTAAAACCTGCTTTTGTAATGGCTGAAGGAAGTCAGCTTCCAAAAGCAGCTTATAC
>JABXWE010029091.1:0-13764 GCA_014611495.1 Limonius californicus | reverse complement strand
TTTAATATTTGGTAAATCTTATCCATAATGTGAGTTGTACCGATGGTTGTTGTTATTATGTAAATTATTTATAGATAGGAGGTTGTGTTTTTTTTAATAATTTTTGATCATGATTGATAATGGGAAAAAATGAATATTATTGATTAGTTACGAAAAATATTAATTAAATAAAAGCTGTATGAATTTGTTCCACTGATAAAGTCTTAAATTATTATTTATTCTATTAAAGAAAGTGTTTGTAAATTGAAAGCTGTATCAATGTTTAAGTTCTTCGTATAATAAATTATTATTGTGATCTTACTACATTGAAATTTGTTATGGATATTATATGGACTGCTGAATAAATTACTATTGAACGACTGTCATATTTTATTTAAAAAAGTCGTTCTTAAATAAGAAAAAGTATTTGGAGATTCTGCTAAAATTTATGAAACATCCAAGAGAAGTTGTTCGAGCCGAGGTTGGTGTTTATGTGGATTTGGACTGCAGGTAGAGGAATTTTGGTGTAATTTGGAGGGGTTGACTGAAGAAGAAGGAAGACAACTAGTGTTTGTGACAACGAATAAAGGTGGGTGACATTTTTAAGTTATTTGTCAATAAAGTGAAATTTCAATTGTGCCATTTATGTATTTAGACTGTAGTATTAAAATTTGTAAAACCAAAGGGCACTTATAAAATGGATTTCAAAATTAAAGCTTCATTATTGTATTTTACCGTACATTCCTTAGTTTTCTAAATTAAACAGTATTGCAGTGAGTTCTTAAAACAGCATTTACCCTGAGAGTCTTTTATAGCCGTGGTATAGATTGTGAGTTACCTTCACTAATTTTAATACGTAATTCATAGTAATTTCCTTCTTGGTTTGCTGAACGTATTAAATAAGGTAAGGGGGTATACTACTATAGCAATATATATATATATATATATATTGCCATGTTATTTACCCTAAATTTATATTATTATTCTAAACTATACGTATACTATGTTAGTTTTACTTCGTAACATTTTTATGATGTGATTTTGCCTTCGTAATCTTATAGGTAAAAGGATACTATTTTAATGAAGAAGTCCAAATTTATACCTAAAATTGTATGTAATTAGCCTGATTATCATGTTAAAAATGTTATTTGAAAAGTTATAATGATTATAAATGACAAATATATACCGGATTGGATTGTGAGGTAGCTACGATCTTCGGGGAAGTGCTGCGTAATGCCTTAATTGGATACAAAGTGAAGTTGTGGGTGAGCATTCCTTAGGGAATGACGTTGAAACGCCTATGTGTGAAGTAGGCAATGTTTTGGTTGCCTTGGGCAAGTTGGAAGCCCTAGAATGTAAATTTTTGTAATTTTCTATTTTTGACATTGCACTTATTTGTATTTAGGAGTTTATTTTGTATTTAAAGAGTTGTGAAGGTTTTTATTTTTTTTTATATTATGTAAAGGAAGTTTAGAAGCAATTTGGTTGTTTAACATGACTTTGTTAATTATTATTATTATTATTATTATTATATAAAGATGTAGTATTTTTGAGGTTAATTTATTATTTTCACATAATTATTCTACGTATATTTGATGTGCAGAGTGTTTTAGTATTTCCGTACATTTGTTTATATTATTGTTGATGTTTAATATGATTTCGATAAGTTTTATTTGAATTTTGCCCAAATTTAGTAATTTTGACACGTGTTTATTTTTTGTGGTAAACCGTGGTGTAATTCATATCAAAAGTTGTGTAATTTTCTCAGGAAAATGATTCTGGAAGTTGTTTATTGCAATTCTTTGTATTAACTTTGATATTAACAATTTAAGAATGCTTGGAAACAGCTGGAGATTTATTTGATAAGTCGAGGCTTTGTAATTGGTACATTTTCAATTTTATATGTGCAATAAGATACCAAATTTGGGAAATTTGGAATTTAGTCTGTTATTGTCTTTCGAAGTGAAAGCACGTATTGTTTGGTGCTCTAAATTTAAAATGTAAAACCATTAAAGTCGAATTTTGTTAACTGTGGGTGTGGCTACAAGTTGTTTACAAGTTTATTTGTGAGGTTAAGTTTATTTCCAACGATGTTAATGTAATTTTAAAGCTAATGAATATAAAATGTTTAATTGATGAAAATAATGCTATCAGTACATGTTACTATTTGTTTATAATTTCAATTTTGAATTTGACAGTTCTGGCAGTCAGTTTTGTATTTGTTTTCATTATTGGGTTTATGGACATTTCTGCGGACTTTTTACTATCGTTAATCTTTAATGTCCGGCGCTACCCTCTTGTATGTTACGCGTTACATTAGCTGGGTTTTTAAAAGCGTCAGACCTGACGTCAATAAATGGGCTACCGAATTATGACTATCATAATTCGGTGTCAGTTTAGATTTTGCGAACTGTGAGTCACTTTATGTCAAAGTAGGGACATATCCGCTAGATTATTAATTTCCTCAATTCCAATTGCCTTAGAATTAATATTTTTTGTGACACTGTTGTCTAGAACGGTTAATGTGTTAAACTGTTGCTTGTTATATTATAATTTTTATTTTGTTTCGTACGATTTTTATTGCATTTATTGTACATTTAGAATTGACCGTTTAATTTTAATGATTCTTATATTATTGATAACATATAGGATTTGTTTATAGCATTCACATTACATTGTTGTTTTATTGACCTTTTTTGTTTCTCATTTTGGTAACCCGTAAATGTATGCTTCGAGGTAAAAGTTTACCCTCATCTGAATATAATTCGGTAGGTCCTTGAAATTACTGCAGTACCGCTGGCGTTGGGTTCTGGCGCCTTTTATTTCATCTACGTTTAATCACTCACTACCATCTCGCAGTACAGCTAGTCGCGGTGAACACACCGAATCTTTGCTGATTTGTTGCAAAACACAACACAACTTCTATATTTTCGTGACCACCATTTGTTTTATACCAAGTTTCCTCATTTTAATAATAGTTACCCGAGCTTGCTCAGTCATGCTAGAAATTCTTGTCTTGTCTTGTCTAGTATTCTAATGGGGAACTTGTTCACTATTCTTATTTTCTATATAAATATGTATCGGCTTTTTGTAAACACTAACAATGTGGGTTAGCAATGTTCACATTGAGTCGTATCTTCTGCTTGCTGTATTTACTTTTTCTACCATTTTTTGTAGGTTCACAATGCTATTAGCCAAGATCAACGTGTCCTCGGCATACCTCAGGTTGTGTGTAGGAATGCCATTGACTATGAATGCTTCGGATTCTTCTGATAATGTTTCTCTGAAAGATGCCTCGGAATAGATGATAAACAGCAGAAGCAACAATACCCACCCCTGCCTAATTCTCTTCTTTATTTCCTCTTCATCAAATAATTTACTCTCTATCTTCATTTTAACTATTTGGAGCCCGTCGTGATTTGATGCATTATGATGCCCTGGTAGCCTGCATTTAAATACTCTAGTAACTCTAACAGTTTGTCGTGCTTTACTTTATCGAAAACATCTATGTAATCTATGATGCACCCGAAAAAGTCAATGATCAAGTCATAACATTGTTTACTAGCCAATTAAACGCGTAAAGTGCTTCCCTGATACAGAATCCGTTGCAAAACACGAATTCGGTGCTGGCGATGTCTGTCTTGCACTTTTTGTATATTCTGGTATATATAATTCGTAGGAAGACCTTTAGGGCTTGGCACATAAGGTTTATGGTGCTATAATAATTACAATCAGTAGCGTGTGTTTTCTTCGGTATAGTAACGAATGTAGATATCATCCAGTCATGTGGTATTATCACTATTAGCCCTGTTTTGTAGATGTTATTAAATAATTCTACCAAGATAGCTACGGCGCGGCGTCGTCATCTAGTAATTTTCATAATCCCTTGTGCACTCCATTGGATCCAGGAGCCTTGTTTGTTTTTATTAATGCAATTGCAAGTTCTACTTTATTTCTGTATGTTTCTGAACCATCATCTTCTATTTACATTATATTTTTTTAAATATGTTGTCATGAAATAGTTGTTTAATATATTCATTCCATCTTCTCAATTTTTCTTCTAAATACATAACCATATTTCTTTGTTGGCTTCTCAAGATGTTGGTATGTTGCTTGCGCCCCTGGTCAACCACTTATTTTATATTCCTATATAAGTTGAAAATATCGTATCTACCCTGCATTTGTTAGATCTTTTCTCATCTCTTTGACAGCCAGCCTTTTTTTACTCTTCGAATCTTTTTCCTGGTTAAGCTATGCGTTGTTTGTACTTATTTTCATATTTATTCTCATACTTTCGGCGCTCTGCCATCGTATTTAGGATTTCATGTGACATATATTTTTGTTCAATTATATGTTTGTACTTGCCGATTGCTTTCTTAGATTTTAGTATTGTTTCTATATGAGGACATATATTGTGTGTGTTATGGTTGTATGGTCCTGAACTTCACTATTTAGTTCTCAGAACTTTCTATTTACAACAGTAACAACTCGAGTTGCAGTTTCATTGTTCCGTATTTCGTAATGCTTTCACATTTTTCAGCCATAATTTCCTTGGCAATATTACCGCGTTGTGATCGGAGGTTATGTTTGCCCCGGTGTATGTTTTTACCGCTATTTCGTAATTTCTAGAATATTTATAAATCTGATTCGGATCTATATTTTTATTGTTGTGATCCGTGATTTGCACGTGTATAATCGCCCATGGTAATTTCAAAAAAAGTATTTGATACAGCTTTTCTTCTAAACAATATAATAATATTCTCTCTTCTCTATCGTTGTTGTTCCTAATCCGAAAGTTTCCAACGTTGTGCCTTTGAGTATCTCTGCCAACTTTGGCGTTGAAGTTTTCCATGATGATCTAGATCTCTCTTAGTTTTAAGGTTTCTCTTTGAACCTTTTAGTTGGTTATAGCATAGGCTAATAAATACCTAGACGTCTGGCCAATGTATTCATTTTATGGGTTAGTGTGGGACCTGTTCTAACAACGGCGCCACCGTCGGTCACAATGTCGTAACAATCAGCGCGCTACGTCCTGTCAACATTATGAACTGAGTGAGAACTCAGGTACCTAGGCACGTCTTTTCTCACTGCAAAATTAAAGCTTATAGATAAGGCACGTAGATAAAGATTTCAAATTCCCCAAAGCATTCCATTTCAGGTAAAAAGGTATTGTTTACATCAGACATGATATTACACATTGTAAATGATGCTAAAGTGTTGGTAGGTATGAAGTACCTCCATGTTTTCTTGGATTAATGCAGTCGACAAGGTCAACTTTTAATTTACTTTATAATAATTTAAAAATTATTTAAATCGGGACGCCTTAGACATTTTTTTATTAGTAATACGGAATAAGGGGGGTTTTAATCATAACTCTACTTCCAAATCCATGAGATTTAGACACTTGTTTTGCCCAAAATTATACCAATTTATTTACTTACGATGTTTAATAGGAAGCGCCTGTCTAGTATATACAGATTAAATATTTATAGGCAAGGATTGTAAGTGACTTTCTAGGCTAGGTAAAATTTGGAAACATTTTCATTAAAATAATACCTTCATAACACCTTATTCTTGGGGTTAAGGCGGTATGGGCTTTGCTACCTGCTTCTGAGTTAACGTGGCCCAGGTAAACGATGTAGAAGATCTGTCATTTGAAAGTGTATTTAGTCAACTGCAGGTAGTACTGGAAATAACTGACAGCGCCATCTTTCGCAAAGGTCCCAGCGGGTTTAGATTGAATCTAGTTTGTCATTTACTTGAGACGTCTAGGTATTTATTAGCCTATGGTTATAGTAATTCTCAATTTTATTTTCTCCTTTGTCTGCAGCTGATACGTAAAATAGCATTAAGTTCAGTTTAGCAATGGAAGTGGATACTTGAATCAACATGGCTCGTTGCGAAATGGGTAGGTATAGCTTATTTTTTGGATTTATTAACTTGCTTGTTTAATAATGCACCTACTTCGTTGTGATGGTGTTATTCATTACTGCCCGAATAGTATATTACAACATTATCTGTTGCGCAATTACCATGTGGCCATCGAACTTCACTAATGCCGAGTGTCTATTTTTATTTAGTCCATTTCTGTCATCACATTGTACACCTTTCCTGGCAGGAACAAGCTACCAAAGTTCCAGCTGGCTATTTTCACTGTTCTTTTGTGGATGCTTACTTTGACTGACGGGGTTATTCTTAACACCGTCTTCCCACTTAAGGGGTGCCCCGGACTAATGGGCAATTGTATTATATTTTCTGCCGTTATTTTCATTTTTGGAAAGTAACTGTGCGGTAGTTTTCCGTAGCTTTCCGCATCGAAACATCGCAAACCATTAATATTGTTATTTGGCTGCTCTCCACCAATTCACCATTGGAACCATTCAGTTCGAACGTGATGGTTTCTCCAAGTGGCTCTTCACTTAGTTTTGCCCGTTTTCGGGGAGTGTGGTCGCTATACTCTTACGTATGTAGCTTCTAGAAGCAATACGTAAGAAGTACGTGTAATTTGGGAAACAGTAGATCAGAGCGATACTATAAAGGGCCGAACAGCCCTGAGTATAAAGGTGCTATCCCTAAGTGATCCTTATACCCCTGAACAATTTACCACGTATACACTAATCCGTTAGTGGCCGTACTCGGCGAATAACCTATTACTGGGTACGTAGTTTGTTTGACAGAATAGGGTTAGGTTAGTGATTCCGTGTTGGAATAGGTTCATGGTTTCTTCTTCACTCTAAACCTAATTTCTTCTTTTCCACTGTACACTAGCTCTACTATTTTTCCAAAAACTTAAATTTAATTAAAAATAAATAATGTGCTTGGGATAGAATACATTAACAGCACTTCAGTTTTGTCTATCCGCTAATGTCAGATTATTCGCGCACCCCAGATGTGTTTTCTCACTAGTTTTACGTACTTAAATTTATTTTTACTATATTTTGCGATTACGAATTACTCTCCTAGTATATTTTGTATAAGTAAAAGATAACTGTTGAATCGGTTCAACTTTTATTTCACGTTAGTGCAAGAACCTTATTAATATATATTGTACCTACTACGAGGGCGCAGAATAGAGACTGAAATATATTTTAGAAACTTATTGTGATATGTAACTATTTGTATGATTGTTTACCTTTATAAACTGCAAATATCTTCAAGCCTTTACTTTACATATCATAATTACTATATTTAACGATCGCATATAGTGACTAGTCCCTTCGGTTACTATTTTTTGTGAAGCCGCTCTATTGCCGCTGACGGGATAATAAATGGAAGGAAATTTAGGTATAAACTGGATATGTTCTTACCGCCTTTCAACAGCATGTTCACCACAAACATTTCGGATACACCATAGCTGTTTGGCGAAGCAACTTTCAATTTACTTACACCGCCACGAGAGGTACAGCGCTATTAATTGGTAAAGCAGAATCACCCCTGCTAAGAGTACCGTACTTTGTCCAGTACCATTTGCAATGGACTCTCTTGCTTTATAAGCGGAATTTATAATTGACTTAAACCATGAAATAGATTGTACTCCTACTATTTAATACAAGTGCCTCTAAAGCAATTTCCTCCAAACGTTTACATACGTCAACAATATTTTTGTATTTAATTAGTTTTCTTTATGTAAACCGTTTAAGTTTGTTAAATTAAGTTAATACTGTATTACATCGATTATAAGATGCATGTTTTTCTCTATTTTTGTGTCTCTGTATTTGTGGTGCGTCTTATAGTCAATGGCTTCTTATCAATGTACTGGTGGCTGACGAGAAGCTTCCGGGCTTACAAAAATAAGGGTGCGTCTTATAATCGATGTAATACGGATGTTTGGAAAACCGCGTCATAGATCTCGCTCTTTCAAATCATCATCATCATCAATACGGTACTTAAAATAACTCTTTGATAAATTTGAAAGGAAACACTGCAGGGCTAGTATGATGAAGTAACGTTTGCGATATGGTTTCCAAAAAAATCCATACGTAGATATGGCACAATTGTTGCTGTCTTGCTTTACGTACATCGTAACTTGCATTTTGAGTTTGACGGAAAATATTGAATGTTTGAACATCCTTGAAAATATTAGATACAGTTGTAAATCGAGAAATTATTAGTTAGAAAATACCCTTTTAGCAAATACCGTTAGGTCTTCTAAAACACCAAAAATGATTTTTTGGGAAATGTTGAACCGATATTTTAAAAATCCTTCAAACTTCAAGCCTAAGATGTCACTCAACTGGCTATGTTTTTACTTGGCTCGCTCTTTTTTCAGATTCACAGGGCATACTTTATGAAAGAGCGCCAAAACCTAAGCGCACCATACTAATCCATTTTAAAAATGCTAATTATACCCATAACGTAAGCATAGGTATCAAATAAACTGTAAACAGCCGGCCAGTGTTCTACATTAATATACTCTCTACTAAAATAAAAACAATGCATATATGTATTATTAACCACTCGTGGTGCTAATGCATTAATAATAAAAATATTACCCCAAAAATATATAGCAATTTGCAATTAAAATAATAAATATTAAACTTGTTACAGAATATGAATCCAGAATCCGGAACACATCGTTTCAGAACAATTTAAGTTCGAAATGGAAGGATTATGAACATATTGAACTGGCATTTTAAAGAGTTATTAATATGCAATCTTATTGAAAAAATTCGAAAATCACTTTCTCAAACACAATAAATAATTTAGGTCAATGAAAATTATGCAGGGCCATGAATAAAGGCCACGTTTCCACTCTTAGCGCGGAAAATACTTTTTCTACTATTATTATGAATGTAATCATTCTCATACAATCTTTCGTTATCAAATATCCACCGTCTTGCACTTGAAGCAAATATTTCATTAGGTAACGGCATCAATAGCAACCTTTATTAAAATAACGCAAAATTTGCATATGTCTATAGTTACAAATTCAACTTTAACAAAAAATTAAATACTTTAAAAGAGAAGGCGTATTGACATTTAATATGTTTTTCCCCTTAACGAATATAGTTTTTGATTGATCTATAATCCAATTAGTCACTCCCGGTGAAAGGAAATCTACCAAACAAATATACCAGACTAGATCTTATAAAATAAAATTCACTCAACCAAACTTTATTTAATTTTGATTAAGTATTATGTACAAAGATGTCACTATTTTCCTTGGCATAAGGTATATTTTGGGGTAGGCAGATAGTAATGTTCTAGAGACCTCGGTGGAGCAGCGCGGATTCGCGCTACCATTCGAGGTCGCAGTCAAATGCAGCCGATCGCCGGGGGTGTTCGAACCCCGGCTGAGGCGACCGTATTTCACTTAGTTCAGTTTAGGGTGCATGTTGCATGAATGGCTAATATGTAAGGGACGCCCGCACCCCCCTGAAGTAATGCGAAAGCGGTTCCGGGGTGGAGGTAGTATGTATGAATGCAAAAAAAGATAAAAAGATTACAATGTTCTGATTAAATAACAACAATATTCCTTATTAATAAGAGCAAAACAAACGGTCCCTGTGCCAAACCATCCCTACGCCCAAACAGATCTACGCCCAAACGGGTCTGCGTCAAAGCGGCCGAGCAAAATTGGTTGCGCCAAACTGGGCGCGCCAAAACCTCCTACAACGCTATTTCTGTATTCTTGCTTAACCGTTTGAAGCATGATGGGATATGGCAGAGAATTTATAGATTTTGAAATGTAAATTGTGGTCCATTATCTAAAACTGCCAAGAAAGGTAGTTGAAAGCTCATCTTAATTGTCTCATGCACCAATTTGGTATAATTAGCGTAGCAGGAAATCTCGACCAATATACTGAGTTTACTTACTTGGAAGTTTTATGTATGTTTCGTGATTATTTAATTCTAGGAACAATACAAACTAAAACTGTATTAGTTTCAAACTTCCCATCAATAAGCTTCTTAAAATTCAATATGCATAATTCCATAATATGATATGTAATATAATTAGTTCCAATATTTGATAAATCTCACAACAACAAAACTATAGAATTTGAAGACCAAACCTGAAATTAATATGTAGTGATTTATATTTGACTGAAATTAATTCCATTTGGCAAGCGTTTGTAAATCAAGTTCTAAATAGGGAAATGTATTCATGTTACCAATTTCGTGGGGTTTCGCGTGATACGCAGACGGATTGAGTGTGAGACATTCCATTTGATCGGCTTCTTGAATATCTGCGGTAAGTTCAAAGAATGAAAATGAACGCCTCAGAGTCGTTTTGCCCGGACATCTTATTGATCTGCTTTTTGTCGGTCTAGTTCGAGGAAATACTAAATTCGGAAAATGAAAAATCTCTCCAGGCCTCTACTAATACATTGTAATCGATGCGAGCGTTTAAATTTAATAAAATGAAAATGAGATTTGTTTGCCGTGCAAAATAAATTTCTACTTAGCCCAAATGAGTTTTCAATATTTTTAAATTTTGTTTTCTCTTGCACGGTCGCTCTCTTTGGAGCTGTCAGACTTGATACTTGCCAGGATACTCGGTTTTTACATTTTTACGGTTCGGCAAGCTTAAACGAATTTGTCTTACGGTTCTTTAAGAGCAGAATATTAAAGGATTAAAGTTTTAAATGGAATTCCTTCTTTGGAAATGCGAGACCTCCATCCGTTTGCTTTAATTAAGATTTTCTTTGTGCGATCAGAGAACATACGTAAAGGCAAACACGAAACCGCGATCCTTGATTAAACTCAATTACCCTTGAATCTGCAAGTTTTTTATAAGCACAATCGTTTCTAGTAACATTGCGAAGGCATTAGATGAAGTGGATTGTACGAGAACGGAAATTCTTCTATATTAATCGTTATGTTTAACTACATAAAAGTTGTTTGTATTCAAGGAAAAGTTTATTCGTTTATGGGAGGGCTTACGGGAAATGTTAACGTCCTAATTTTTCCTGGGGGATTATGGAATGACATGTAATATATTTTCGTTATCTTCCCGAAATGGTCCGCCTCAAAAACACTTTAAATAAAGTGACGCTTACTTAGTTGGGGCGGCAATTTTTTATTGTCCAAAAATGTAAAATAGTCCCTGCATTCTGATGATTTATATTCTTTCTTGCAACTTCTTTATAGTCTTTCAATTTCGTTTAATTCATCATCCAACAAAAAATGAAAATTCTTAAAAACCTTCATAGAAATAAGGGTTTCTTATAATTTAAATGTAAGAGTTTATAAAATGCTGGCTTATTTCGCAGTAGAACTTAAAGTAACTACGTTTGTCCATTTCCGAGAAAGAAAAATACCTGCAGTTACTCGCTTGCTTTAATTAAAAGTTTATCTACATCCTTTTTGTTCCTGTAATGTACTATAAAGATACGTCTTACTTCTTCAGCCTGGAGTGTGCTCTGTACTTTTTATATGAATTCTATTATGTCTGCAGGATATTAAAGTAGATTACATATAGCATAATATATTTAATATGAGTATTAACGAAGAATACCCTTGCGGGGATTTGTCAGTTACCTCTACCGTGTGCGTCTCCATTGAAATTGGGGAAAGTTCGTCAGGTTTGTAAGTCAGCAAATTCGAAGGGTTTTGTTGAAATACAATACTCACCGTGAAAAGCAAACTGACCTGGTCTTCCAGGTTGGAAGGTTAAAGCAACGGACTAGTACTCCATTATTTGTAAAATTTATTTTACATAGTAAACATTCTAGACAGAGCCTCGGAGCTTCGGACGGATTATATAAAAACGACAGAAGACAAGTAAAGATTTATCATCTGTGGTACATGGAACGTACAAGGGAGTCGTATAAAAATACCAGAAATAATATCGGAAATGGAAAGGTTGGAAGTAGACGTACTAAATTTAACAAAAAAAAATCGGAAAGCAAATTCGAAGGGTAGTGAGGAAATAGAATACTCACCGTGAAAAGCAAACTGACCTGGTCTTCCAGGTTGGAAGGTTAAAGCAACGGACTAGTACTAAATTATTTGTAAAATTTATTTTACATAGTAAACAATCAGAAATGATTGGAAAATATATACACCTCTTCAGTGGAGTCGTAAAAGACAGCCGCGCCAAACATGGAGTCTCTATTTTGATAAATAAAAGATTAAAGAAGAAAATTACCAACTTGAAGCCCATAAATGCGAACATCATCATAATGAATATACATATCTAGGGGAGACGAATTAAAATACTTGGAATATATGCCATTTCGACGATGAATCTGTTGCAAGAAAGAATGAATTTTTCAGCTAATGTATCTCTGCACACAGAACAACAAATTGATTTTATAAACATTAATGGATCCAAATATACACCTGGGAATAGCAAACAAAGCAACTTAAGTCAATTATAGATTAGGTCAATAATAGATTACCTGATCATGAAACAGAGAATCGTAATCCAATTGTACGGCATCAGAGTACAGAGAGGAACAAACTATAGATCTGATCATTACTTACTGAGAGGAAAAATGTATATACCCGGACGGAATACACATCAAAGAAGCAGAGATACTCAAGAAGGCTCAAAACCAGACCCCAAAGATTACCCTAAATATAATATAGATCTTTTACTCCATGAAAGTACTAAGTGATTATATCAACGACGATTAGACGAATATCTAATAAGTTCTGAAAGCAGCCACTATACCTAAAATGACTAAATACAAAACTACCAGAGTACAGGGAAACATTTAGCACCATCAAAAGAGAGACATGACAGAAGACAAATCACCTAGAAAATGAAAGGTGGGATAGAAATTGCCAAGAAATAAAAGAGTGCATTAGGGGAAGGAGATCTATAGAAATTTATTGGAAGTATCAGAAAAACCGGGGTAGAAAAGGTTATTATACAAAGTATATTGCAGGAACAATAGAAAAAACACTACGAACAATTAAAGCAAGAAAACAGACCACAATGCATACAAGATGCCGTACAAATTAATGTTGAAGCGGAAAGAGTAGAGATATATGAAAACACGGTAAAGAAAGCCATTACAAAACTCCGGACGGAAAATCTTGTGAATCAGAAAGAGTATATGCACAATTACTGAAGAGTAGTACGGATAAACTTGTTAGGACACTAACTCAATTATTTAATGATACCTCAAGAAGTCCCCAAAGAATGGAAGATGGCATATATCGTCGATCTGTAAGAAAGGCAATAGGAATGATTGTAATAACTATAGAGGAATTTCAGTAACAAGTTCTATTAGTAAACTACATGGAAGAATATTGAGAGAGTTTATAGAAACATAATTCATAGACGAGGAAGAACAAAGAGGATTTAGAGGTGGAAGATCAAGCATGGGGAACGTATTTGTCAGGAGGAAGATAATTGAAAAAAGAGCAGCAGCGAATCTAGAAATGCACATACTATTCATAGATCTAACCAAAGCATATGACAATATACCCAATAGCAAGTTATGGGAAATACTACATAGTACAAATCGTCGCGTGAGAACCAAACTATTCTATGTCCATTTTTTTGTCAAACTGAGATATTTACACCAGGTTATTCTATGTCCAAATATCTTCGAGTCATACTATTCTATGGGAACATAGTTACATTAACTTAGCCTGTATCCAATGGCTTCTTTATTCTATGTCCATTGAACCGGTTAAGATTTCGAACCAGAATATTCCAAGTCCTACTGACCAATCACGTTTCACTATTTTTAGCATCAGGTGGGGACATAGAATACCGTGGTTCAAATTGTTTCGCTTATAGATGTTTTGACATTTTTGAGTAGATTGTGGTTAACAAAAGTGATATTATTATTGAAACATGAGCAAATGTGATGAATCGGATGTGTC
>JABXWE010029090.1:0-13379 GCA_014611495.1 Limonius californicus | reverse complement strand
TCTGTGAGCGTCTGGTAAATCATTAATGATTGATGGTTACCTCGTAATCAGAGCTTGATATGATGATTTATTAAGTTCAAATTGTTATACGAGTTGATTTAATTTACTGCTACTTGAAAGAAAGTGCAAGAAAGTGAGAAGTTTTGAGTTCAGACGAAGTTTCCTGCGTTGGACTGCCTTAGCGGAAATTTGGCGCTAAGGATTCTTTAGGTTTAAAATTCATATCTCAGCACTGGAGTGAGAGAATTGCAAATTTCAAAAAGCATCTGATTCACAATTACAGTATCTACAAGTTTGATCCTATGATATTTTTCAATCGGTGCAGTCCTTTTCGACCTACAGGCGTTAAAAGTTGAGGGTTGTCAACTTTTGAGCTAAGTTTGTAAAAATCGCCCATCTTTGACGGGTGGTTGCGGCTGAACAGCTAAACCTATTTCAATGTTTCAAACGCCATTCGACGCATAATTTAATGCTCTTTAGAAAAGAAGAGAGTAAAATTTTTTGTAGGATAAGTACTTTTCGAGTTATAAGCGAAATTTTCAAAAAAGTGCAAAAAATTTGCGCTTTTTAGGCTCTCAAATCTGAAGCACAACATAGAAACCGTCGCAAATTCATATACCCGTTATTCAGGACCCCTTAAAGGGGTTAAAACGATTTCCAGCTCTCGAGCAATTTTTAGGGACTAGACCCCTTTTTAGCACTTATATGCCTGGGCTAAAAAGGTTTTTCAAAATTTAAAAATATAGAATATAAAATAAACATCATTAATGAAAAGATACACATAAAAATAAATCCATCTGTATGTGTGTAAAACAACCATCATTTAAGAAAACAACCAAGTGTATACAGGGTGTTTCAGAAATAGGTACAAATATTTAAACCAGTAATAGATTGGCTCAAGTAGAATTCAATGGTACTATTCATTTTTCAAAAATCATTAAGTTTATTTTTTTGAATTACATTAAAATAAAATTTTGTTTGAGAACTGCTGATGATACATAGAAAATGCATTTAGGCTGTAGAAGATTGTAAAATAAATCCAAAGTGGCAAACACGAAAAAACTTGTCTGTCGTGTGATAAATTACGGAATTGGGAGGGGTCAAGGTTTAATTGAAGCAGTTGGACATTTTTGTAATTAGAAGCCACTTACGAATTTCACTTACGGCTAAATAAATTTTTGCGTTTTCACTTTATCATGGGGTGTAAAAATTATAAACAAGTGCAGCTTCATGCAAAAAAAAAACTCCAAACCAAAAAGTACTAATTTATTTCAGAATACCCATCATTTATTTAAATCAATTTTAACATAACTAAAAAAAACATAAAAAACAGTTTACCTCAAAAATTAAAAATGGATCACAATAAATGTTCAAAATGAGGACCACCACTGAGAACACAAGCTTCTGCAAGTCGAAGCATTGAATTACGTACCCATGCGAAAACGGTAGGATCTTGCCAAATCCTATCGGCAGCGTCTTCAATGCGTACCCTTAATTCCCCAACTGTGTTCACTGCCGTAGAACAAACTAACTTTTTCATGTAGCGCCACAAAAAGAAATTACAACTATTTAAATCTGGCGAACGAGCTGGCCCGTTTCGTCCAATACACCTTTCAGGATAGTTATTATTTAACCATTCCCTTACACCCCTAGCATAATGAGGCGGAGCACCATCAAGTAAAATCCACATGTTACGTCGTGTCTCTAAAGATGCGTTTTCAAGCAATTCTGGTAGGACTTTGTTGAGAAAGTGTAAATACAGAGCTCCATTTAAACGAGCAGGTAAAATGTACGGCCCAATAAGGTGATCACCTACAATGCCTGTCCATACATTTAGGGAAAACCGTTGTTGGAAACTGTGTTCCACTATTTCGTGTGGATTCTCATCTGACCAGGGTATTATGGACATCAAATACCCGTTCTTGCGTAAATCCTGCCTCATCAGTAGATAACAAATTGAACAGGAAATTTGGGTGGTTGTTGCACTTTTGAAGAAGCCATTCACAAAAATCGTGCCCACGTACATAATCCGCTGGTTGGAAACCTTCAACGCGTTGAACGTGATAAGGGTGTAGTCCCTGATTTCGCAAAATCCGCCAAACGGTAGAATGAGAAACACCAGTCTGTAACTCAAGTCTTTTAGTGCTAACACTAGGACTTTCCTCCACTAATTCCAAGACATGCTGTTCTACATTAACAAACCTTTCCGCTCTTGGACGACCGTGATAATGGTTTTGTGGTTGATACGTGCCATAATCCCGTAAATGTTGGACTGTTCTAGTAAATGTACGGCTGTTTGGAATGCGACGCTGAGGATATCGCTCTAAGTACATTTGCCTTGCTCTTAGAGCGTTTCCTTGAGCTTCCCCGTAAATAAGAACAACATCAGTAAGTTCAATGTTCGTAAAATTTTCCATTTTGGTAGAAACACTGCTAGCCAGCTTCAACAACAGACCGAATAGAAATCACTGACCTACCTAATAGTATTGGCTTGTGGCAGGTGATAAGAAATTTCTTTGCACTTCTGTCTTACTCTCCTTTAGATATCAATTCTTTGAACTCAAATTTTTGATATCCTGCGGTACTCAAACTATTTTGGGTCAAATTTTCAATTATTATTTTCTCATATCTTACGGGTCCCATTGCCAAAGAAATGTTTTTTCTAGTTTGTATATATTGTAATCTACCATCGGATGTAATATTTGTAGTTATTTCTGATACACCCTATATATAAATGAGTGAAAGGTGAATTTACGTATTTCTTCTTCTTTATATACGCAACCAGAACTTGCATAACAACCACAATGAAAAAAATTAGAAAGTATGGAATGTCAATCGTACATTTAAATCTACCAACGGTATCTACCATCGGTATCTAAATTGACAATTTATTTCAGTATCTACATATGTAATTCTAAGGCAGTATAAATTTTAAGTTTTTTTTTTTTTTCATTTTAATCATAAATCAAAAGAAACGTATGACTGCAAAGCTGTGCTATTGGAGTTTTCAACTATGCAATGCAGTACCGTTTCGATGAAGGAAAATAAAGTTTTACCTGTATCAACAAGTTCGACGAGACAATTTTTAAAAAAACTGGCGTTCATTTTATGTTTCAGTATCAATTATTAGTGGTTTATCATACGTCAGGGCCTAATTTCGAACCTCTGTGTAGTAAGTAGCTAAAGATGACAATCGTTTTGCCGAAAATTCCCTAACATCATAAAAATACAAAAAACCGTAGAATGCGTTGATCTACCTACCATAATGAAATAAATGCTTTCACTTGTTACAATTTAACTATGCTAATAACATACATAATTAAATATAATTCTTATTTTTATACATGTAAATTCCTAATAATCAAAAATCTATGGGTGTTTGATAATTTAACTCAAATATTATGCAAATGCATAACGTATTACATGCTACTTTCAAATTTACTTCCAAGCCGTCCTTGGACTTGTAATTTCAACCCCTCGTATCATCATCATTGACAGCCTTCTCGCCCCACTGCTGAGCATCGGCCTCTTGTCTGCCCCGTGTTTCTCCTCAGTGCTAAGGTAAAAACACGGAGGACCTACAGTTTAACGTCGAATCCGAGCGACAGAAATTCCAGAGAAGGTTTTTAGCATTAAGATCCCACCGTTGCAACCCAGATTGGGAAATTGTGTGTGGTGGGTTTGACGTTTTACTCAGAAAGCGAGCGCTCTACCAAGTGAGCCACCACCACACCACTCCTATCATCATCATCATCAATTCTGTTGCTCCTTCAGAAGCTTAGAGCGTCGTGTCATTCGACGATTCTTCGGCATTTCCGCCTATATGGTAACAGAGTTGCCAGCGCTGTACCATGTTCACTCTAGCTGTTACTCTGTTTCTTTTGCTGTTTTGTTGAGTTAACACTTTCTAACCTTAACTGGTTCACTACGCACACAACACTTCACATAATGTCCTCCATTCGGTCTTGTTCTTTGCCATCTTTTTTATTTCATTCCATTGAAGTCCTTTCTCGGTAATTTTCTTATGCGTCTTCTTTCTCCATGTGGCTTTTGGTCTTCCTCTCTTCCTTTTACCTCTTATATTGTGTTCCAATGCTTGTTTTGTTATATCATTATTCGGTTTTCTTAACGTATGCCCAATCCATTTCCATTTTCTTCTCTTTATTGTTGTCCTTATCGGTTCTTGTTATGTTCTTTCCCATAATTCTTCATTTCTAATTGTTTCCGGCCAGTATATTCCCAGAATTCTTCTAAGGCATTTGTTCATGAATGTCTGTAATCTTTTTATGTGCATTTCATTTATTGTCCACGATTCTGAGCCGTATAACAATATCGTTTTTAGATTTGTGTTGAACCTTCTAATTTTTGTTTTCATATGTACTTCTCTTGATTGCCATATTTTCTTGAGTGCGTTGAATGTTCCTTGAGCTTTGTGTATTCTTGATTTTATGTCCACTTCACTTGTTCCTCCTTCGTCTATACTGCTTCCCAAGTAGGTATGTAAATCTCTCTACCTTCTCTATCTGCTCCCTGTCGAGTTGGTTGTTCTCTGTCCCTATTCTCTTCTTGCCTTTTTCTATTTTTATAATGTTGGTCTTATTCTTATTTATCTTCAGTCCCACTTTTTCTGCTTCTTCCTTTAGTTTGTCTAGCTTTTTTCTCATTTGTATTGTGCTTTCTATCAACAGGCAGGCATCATCTGCAAATTCTATGTCTTCCAGTGTTTCGCCAAACCTCCAACTAATTCCCGACTTCTTGTCTTCCGTTTTTCTCATAACCCAGTCTATTATAACCATAAATAGTATGAGTGACAGGACACATCCCTGTCTCACCCCGCTTTCGATCTGTATATTTCTCGTTAGTTCACTGTTTATTCAATTCTAGCTGTTTAATTCGTATATAGAAGTTTGATCATGTTTATGAGCTTCTTTGGCATTCTATATGCTTTTAAGATTGTCCCCATTTGTCCCTGTCCATTCTATCAAATGCTTTTTCGAAATCTATGAAGGTTATTTGGAGTTCCTTTTGCCATTCATTTGCTTGTTCAATTATGGTGCGCAGTATAAATATATTATCTATGCATGATCGCCTCTGTCTGAATCCTGCCTGGTTGTTTCTTAGTACCTTTTCTATTCCGTCTTTAATTCGATTTAGTTATATTCTTGTTAATATTTTGCTTGTTGTGCATAGCAGTGTTATTCCTCTTCAGTTTGAGCATTCTGTCTTGTCTCCTTTTTTTGGTAATCTTATTATTATTCGTTTGTTCCATTCTCTTGGGATTTTTCTTCTTTCCGTATGCTATTTAGTAAGTTATGCATCATTTCTTCCGTTGTTTCGTCGCCTTCTCTAATTAACTCTATTGGGATGTCGTCTATACCTGCTGCTTTATGGGTTTTTACCATTTCTATGGCATTTTTTATTTCTTCTCTGGTGATCGCTTCTTCATTTATTTTCATTTCTTCTCCTATTTGCTCCACTTCTTCCACTTTTTCTTCTTGTATTGTTGTTTTCTTATATATTTCTTCGAAATCTTCGATCCATCTGTTCTGTGTCCATGTTTGTTTTGAGAGTTTTTCCATGTTTATCTTTCACCCTTGTCTCGTTTATTGTTTTCTTTTTTGTTATCTCTTTTGTTATCTCTTTTCATGTCATTCTTTTGTGCTGCTTCTTCTGCTCTTCTCACTGTTTCTTCTCTGCGTTTTCTTTTATCATTTCCAGCACTTGTTTTCACCTGTTTATCTTTTTCTTTATATAGCTTTTCCTGTATTTCTCTCATTTTCATTTTTACTTGTCAATATTTGCTGTTTAATCTTTCTTCTATTCTCTCCCATGTCTGTTCTTACAGCCATACCTTTTGTTTTGCTTTTTTGTGTCCTAGTACCTTCTTTGCCGTATCCTTAAGAGTTGTTTTACACTTATTCCATATTTCTTCTACCCCTTCATTTCCTTTATTTTTCTGTTTCTCCCATTCTCTTCCAAATTTCTGTTTGTATTGTTTTCCGACTTCTTCTTTCACCACTGCACATTGTGTTTTTCTCTCCTATACTAATCAAAAATTGCTGGTGAAAGAAAACCTGTGCCATTATATTATACACAGGATAGATATTAACACGTTCTTGCACAGAACATATGTTACTAAAATAACTACCTAACGCATCTAAGCTAATATATTTTATTAGGGTCAACTTTACAGTGCGCGTATAAAGCTACTGAATTTTAAATTTAAATACACAAATTGCATCGCAATCAATTAGTAGGTTTGCAAATGTTATTAATTACTTATTAGGCTAAAGATATGCAAGCTTACGCCTAGCTACCAACAACTCTATCTTTTGTAGACTGCCATTGGTGACCCTTTTTAACACTCCGCTTCCCCTTGTTTATTCCTTACGTTCCAAGAAATACTTGCCTGCCCAGCCTGTCGATACTTCCAACTGGGATTGCTGTTCTCAGATTAGCACTTTATGTTAGGGAATACAACTTTTGCATCTTTTATCTTTGTTTATATTGTGGTCATACTACTTCATAAACACTTAAGTTATAGCTCCTGCACAAACAGGCTGTACATAATATTGTTATATTCAGATACTGCTATGATTTCAGAACCAAAACAATATCCCATAAAAACAACACACTGTCAGTTGGCATTTTATCTACAATAACAATATGTTACAAGCATACAACAATATAAATACTTTATACACAAATTTTTAAACTAATGTATAAAGAAAATAACTTAAGTTACAATTAATGTCCTAAAGTTTTTAATTTTGCTTCTATGTATTTCACTCTTGTGACCAATTTATCTCTGGGATTAAATTCTGTGTACGGTACAACCACTACTTGATATCCCCGGGCTTGTAAGAGGCGCGAATATAATGAATTTATTCCAGTCGGCTCCACTCGTCCTCGACACGTATCATGATAATCATACACTACAACCGCTACCCTGTGTGCAGCATTACTTTAATAAACGATCATCACGAATATTCAATGGCACTTACTTATTGCAATCAGGGACTTCCTCGAGCTTGTTTAGTGACAACGGGTTGCCTTTTTGATCCAATGCTAACTCCGCATCTAAAATGGCGTTACATTAATAGAAGAAAGTGAAATATACCATTGAAAAAAATTATACCTATATAAAAACCCATTCCTGTATCGATATTGGTCTTCAGATGTGTTTGTGGATTGAGAAGATTGCTTAAAGAGTCTTGCACTGCGCTAACCATAACTTCTTTATCTTTTGATCTTGCTCCTATCACGTTCTTTATGTCCGAGTCTGGGGTCAATCTTGTGCCAGTGTAATTTTCTATGAGTAACCTGCAGGCGCTGTCTATATTTAGTAGTTTCAGTTTTGAGGATATACTTAAACCAGCATCTGCTGTTAAAAGAATAAATAAATAAAGAATAGCTCAGATGTTAATTGTAACAAACAATGTACATTTGTACATGTAAATGAAATAAAAATTCCTAAAACAGGACGAAAAATTCAACAAAATTTCTGTTTCTATGCCTAGAAGAAATTTTCAACATTTTGACGTACAACTACTGATACCTTTCTATACAGAATGGGGCAATAGTGCGTGGGAGTTCGATAGCTCATACCGTAACAAGATAAAAAAAAAAACTTTGTAATTCAGATGTAAACTGTGGGTAAATGCGGTTACATTAAAATTATTTTTTATATACAGGTTGTTACAAAAAAGTGTAGCACGCTTAAGGTAATTTTTTTTATATGGAATGCCCTGTATATTTTTGCCTATTTAACACTTCTCTTGGGATGTTTATTCATATCTAACATATTAGAGCCATCTGATGTCCGGTTTAGAAGTAATAAATTTTTTTTCAAAAATTTGATTTTTACGTTACTCCACTTAACAATTCACCACTTCCGCGGCCGCAGCTTTGAAGACGAAATTAAGTAAAGACCTTATTGTAGGAGGTTGTAGGGTGCTCTTGCTTAAATATCGTGGAGCCACCATGTACAGGGTGTTCAAAATTAATTTTCACATTTTAAGAACTTCGAAGTTATTTTTCTCAACTTTTGCAAATGGAACATCTTGTATATTTTTTAACGATGTTATGTAGAATTAAATAGCGAACATTTTTTGTATGTACATCCTTATGGCTACCTGTAACCACTTTTGATTTATTGAGCAAATAGCACAAAAGTCAACAATATTTATTAAAAAAATTAAGGTTTTTTTCAAATAAAACAAAAGAAAAGAATTATATTAAGTGCTCCACATGTTGCCCATTTTGATTGATACACATTTCTATGCGCCTTTGAAATGAGGTTTCTACTTTTCTTAAAATTGCTGGTGTGATACTTCTAAAAGCATGTATGTATCCTATCCTTCATATTTTGGATTGTTGTTGGTGTATCTGTATAAACAATTTCTTTCATGTATCCCCATAAAAAGAAATCCATTTTTGTAAGATCGGGAGATCTAGCAGGCCATTTAGTGGGTCCATTCCTGCCAATCCATTGATGTGGGTAGATATTATTTAGGTGGTCTCTTACTGCATTTAAAAAATGTGGTGGAGCACCATCTTGCTGAAGCCACATTCTATTTCGGATCCTTTGAGGAAGATTCACCAATAATTGTGGTAGATAGTTCTCCAAAAAATGAAGATAAATAGCTCCAGTTAACGTACCATCAAAAAAATGAGGCCCTATTACATGTTCTTCAATAATTCCTCCCCAAACGTTTATGGACCATCTGTGTTGGTTATCAAGTTGCCTGAAAAAGTGAGGGTTTTCCGTAGCATAATAATGGAAATTGTGCCTGTTAACAAATCCATTTTTATGAAAAGTTGCCTCATCAGTGAACAAAACATTGTTGAAGAAAGTAGCATCTTCTTGCATCTTACCTCTGGCCCAATTACAAAACTCTAAACGCTTTAGAAAATCGTCAACACTTAATTCCTGGTGCATTTGAATGTGATATGCATGAAACTTATTTTTTTTAAGATTTGACCAAAAGAACGTCTACTTATTCCTACTACTGAGTTCACTTCTCTCCGACTAATATGGGGATCATCAATTGTTACCAGCACAACAGGTAACTCATTTTCTTCTTCATTTCTTCTAATTCGTTAACGTTTTTCATATTGGACATTGCCCACAAACCTATCAAGCAGGTTTTGGAAGCTATCAACTTTAGGAAACCTTCGTTCAGGATACCGTTGCTGGTAAATTCTATTGGCAAGCAAGCAATTTCTTTCGGACGCGCCCAAAACAAAAATCATGTCTACAAGTTCTTCTTTAATAAAATTCATTTTGGAAAACTCAACTACTACTACAAATACAAACTGATGGTCGATAACTGTGAGAAATGTAAATTTGACGTTTGTGCAAAACGATTGCTAGCGAACAGATGTGCTGTGTGAGATCGATACACAAACATAAAATGCACACAATGAAAAAAATGCACGCTGTTTTTATGGGCTACATAAACATGGTGTTCTGTTTTATTTGAAAAAACCTTAATATTTTTTTTAAATATTGTCGAATTTTGTGCTATTTGTTCAATACACCAAAAGTGGTTACAAATAGCCGTAAGGATGTACATACAAATAATGTTCGCTATTTAATTCTAAATAACATCGTTAAAAAATATACAGGGTGTTCGTGTTCCATTTGCAAAAGTTGAGAAAAATAACTTTGAAGTTCTCAAAATGTGAAAATTAATTTTGAACACCCTGTACATGGTGGCTCTACGATATTTAAGCAAGAGCACCCTACAACCTCCTGCAAAAAGGTCCTTACTTAATTTCGTCTTCAAAACTGCGGCCGCGGAAGTGGTGTATTGTTAAGTGGATTAACGTAAAAATCAAATTTTTGAAAAAAAATTTATTACTTCAAAACCAAACATTAGATGGCGCTAATATTTTAGATATGAATAAACATCCCCAGAGAAGCGTTAAATATGCAAAAATTATCCATTTAAAAAAAAATACCTTAAGCGTGCCACACTTTTTTAACATTTGTCATTTTCTCATACACAAATCTCTCATAAATACAAAAATTTAGTTCAGAAGACATCATCATCAGCATGATCCTTGTTTGTACCACTTCCGCAGTGTCGAGGGGGTGTGAGGCAAAGCTAAGCTAGTTTGTGCAATGCACAACAGGGTCCGACTCTGCGGATTACAGTGTTGGTGCGAAACCGTGCTTGACTTGTCTGGTGTGTGTGGATGTTTTTGTTTATGGTCATGTTACTCCTCCAATGCGACTGCAACACGAAGAGTGCCACTAATTTGATCCCCACTGGCAAATGGAGACCAGGATCCAGTACCAACCACCCAGGGAATTAGAAAAATTTCCGACCCTGAAGTGATTCGAACCGGGAAGCGGCTTGATAAGGAGATATACAAGAATTCAGCACTAAATTGACACCCTGTATATTAATAAATGGGACAAAAATTTTTACAACAAAAATAATGACATTTCTGTTTGCTAAAGAAGCAGTTTTGAACTCTTTTTATGTAGAGCAACAGGCATTTTTTTCACTATTCCCAAACTTTTTAAAAATCTTCATTTGACTAAATCTTATTGATAAGGTAAGATGTTTCTACCTTAGCGCTGAGGAGAAACACGTGGCAGAGAATAGGCCGATGCCCAGCAGTGGGACAAAAAGGCTGTCAGTGATGATGATATTGTTAAGATACAAATATTCAAAATTAAAGCAATTAAATAATCAAGTATACGTTGCCCTTATTCACAACTGCACTAGATATGTCCGACAAACTATAACTGAACTGCTAACATTATGGGTTTTGATAAACTACACAACAGAAGAATGCAATTAAATTCATAGCAAACACCAACCAATATGTAAATTTGATTGAAAAAGGTTATTGGAAATCGGTAATTTTTTTGGGATTTAACCAGCTTAAATATGTCAACTATTTTGAATAATTATAGTTTGCTCAGAACTTATTTGACATTCACGTAAACCTACCTACCTAGTTACAGTTTCTGTTTATTTCTTAACTGTTATTTATTTGCCTTGTATAACTCTATGTCCCCGTTGGGGAATAATGGGCACTAATAATAAGAAAAAACCTACCTACCTACCTTCAATTTTTTTAACAAAACTATCACTCAGAACGCTTGATATATGGTCCATTTTGGCTTTATTCAATACAACTAGTGACCACACAACATCCAGCCATACGGTTAGCTTGTTTACTTCAGAAAAGTTCAACTGTGGGACTAAAACCTACACAAAATTATTAAGAACTGTTTCGGTTTACTTAAATTAAAAACCTACCTCATATATTTTTTCACTGTTAACAGGCTCGTGATTCAGTGTAGCTAATGTAATGAAAAGGGAGAATATGTCTACAGGCCTACACGTGTTGTGGTTCTGGCAAACCCACTCGCTTAGAGTGTCCAAAGTTCCTAGTAAGATAAAATTTATATGTATATGAAATAAATTTAGTTATAAATTTAACTACCTGTGTCTTTATATCGTAAAATTCCTAAACTTGTGAGAATAGACCCAACAACAGCGCTCCCTTTCACAGTTTCACGTAATGCTAAACAGACATCGGAGCAAACCTTCTCCAATAAGTTTTCATCGATAAAATTCAAAACAGCTGCACTATACAGAAGATCAGCACTCTGTTTCAAATCCAAATGCTCTGAGTTGCGAGCAATGTTGAACGCAAGGGAACGCAATAAAGGTGTTGATCTGCGTTTCTTTTGCGAGAGTGTCGACATAACCTATAAACAACCAAAACGTTCATAAAACAACCAACAACCAAGTTAAATATTTACTTTAACCATCTGAGGTAAAGAAATCGATGTAATCAGTTTAGCAGCTTCATCATCCGCTGTTACATTAATAATGGTAGATAAATCTTCACTTCGTAACCCAACAAAGCTTTTTCTGCCAGTATTATTTCCTTTCGTTAATATTTTACATAGTCTGATAAACCGAGGGTCTGAATCAAACTCTGAAAGTTGAACTTTACCAGAAGTTGACCAATCAGCAAGCACTGACACAACCTAAAAATTAAATCAGGCTTTCGTAAGCGTTTGCTAAATAAAAACGACAAAGTACCTTCAGTGCGTGTCTTCTCGAAACCCCATTTCCCTCGGAAATCGACAGCAACTCACCAACAGTGACAGCGTTTGTAATTCGACTGTCGGTAAACGGTGTTTTAATATCACTTGTCGGTTTATCATTCTTTAAAGAAGCAAATGCTGCTGCAACCAGGGCGTTGTATCCTCTATGTGGCTTTGGGCTGTTTTCTTCAGCGGGTGTCTTCTTTAGTTCAGACCCTGCTTCGCTTCCAACATCATTTTCAATGTTTCGAACTGCTGCGATGATTGGGGCCGACGCAAAATTATTAAAACGTAAGAAAATCTGCACTCCTGCACCGGTTTTTGAATACCGCACCAGATTTTGTGTGATTTTGAACATTTTCCTTAGAGGTTCGGTATTAGATAACCTCTAAAAATATTTTCAAAGACTATGTTTATGGATCAATGAATCACCTCGGTTAATAAAACCTTCGGAACGACATAAATCGGTAATGATCTGCCCAGTAGTGTTTATGTTAATTGTAATTACAAGAATCACACAATTATTTAATATTTTATGAAAATTATGAGGCAACGTCCAAAAAGGGACATTTCTCCTAAATGTCACATTAGTAAAAATCCCTGAAAGTGATGGCAGCATTGACGAAATGAAATTCCGTGTCTCAAGTCTCGCTAAAGGTATCCAAATGAATTCCGGAGAAAACAAGGACATCATAGGGTGGCCTCATACTATGATTACTATTATTTTGAATGGGGGAGATCTAGATTGTGGTTTTCCATGCATCTCTAAGCACTACAGCTATCATTGGCCTATTGTATTCTCTAACTATGAATTATCTCTATTTGAGGTAAGGTAAGGTGGGGTAAGTGTGTAGCAATATTTGGAAAGTTCATATATATACCATATTTTTAAACAAAGCACTTGAGTTGTAGGTTTCAAATGTTGGCATAATACACTTATGGGTATTGCCTATAAGTCTCTACAATAAAACTTTATAATGGACAATTTTTCGTATTTATTCCTACTCATATATTTTTTTAATACCCATGGTACACACTTTCCCGTAAAACGGGGGAAGTGTGTATGCGAGCCAAATTTAATGCACATATCAAGAAATGACAAAGTCTGGGGTAAGTGTATAAAACTGTGATATTTTATTTTTCGACTGGTAAAAAATTTTTTTGTTTTCTTACAAACTCTTCGAGTTACAAACTGTTCAACAAACAATGGCCATTCTCTTAAAAACTAAAAGTAACAAAAAACATGTTTAATACATCAAAAGCTATTAACTTAAATAAATCGAATAATGGTTTAGTT
>JABXWE010029089.1:0-12821 GCA_014611495.1 Limonius californicus | reverse complement strand
CTCGAGGGCCGGAGTCCGGCGGAGGTCTAAATGCCGACTGACGCGGGGAGGGAAAATTTGGCCGCTGATGGGCGGACAAAATGCAACGCTGCAGTTTGGAAGTTTTTTCGAACATTAGCCTGCAGACATGACGTTGTAAAAACTAGAGTATTTGGAAGCATTGAGACAAAAGAAGCATTGTAAAGGGGAAAAACCGAGGTTAAATTTTTGATGCTGATTACAAGAATCTTGGCGTCGATGAAACTTCAGAATTAAAACGTAGTTAAACCATTGAGTTAGAAAACGTAGTTAGAATTATAGATTTACCAAAAATAGAATAGTGAATTAAATGAACATAACAAGAGGTCAAAAAAATCTTGCTCTGGTAAGGTTAGCAGCCTGCTGGAGATTACACCATTAAATCGCTCACAGAACCAATAATTAGCCGCGGAACAGGACTCAGTAATCGATGACGAATACGGCAGGAATAAGGCGAATAAGATGGACAGATGCAAAGCAAATACCATTGCGCAAACGAAAGAAACAAGAATAGAGAAAGATGCGCGTGTTGGAATATAATGACGTGGAACAGAAAAGAACAGCAGATAATGCTGGAGGTGAATGAACACAAAATAGATATTTGCTCCATGACAGAAACGAAAAAGAGAGGTAAAGGAACAGTACGATATACCAAAATTATATATTCATATACAGTGGGCGAGAAAAACACGAAAGAGCACAGGCTGGCGTTAGCATGTTTATCAGCAACAAATACGAACAAAACATTGGCGAAATACACTACATTAACGAGAGGCTTTTAATGGTAACGGTTAATCTAGGCAAGGAAAAACTCCACGTTATCAGCATGTATGCTCCAGATATCAATAAACTTGAAGACAAGATTGAAATGTTTTACGAAAAGCTACAATCAAATATTGATAAGATCCCCAAGGATCAAAAAGGAGTTATGAACGCCAGAGTAGGTAACACACCCATAGAAGGAATAAAACAACGATTTAAAGAAATCGAAACTAACAATAGTGGCGAAATGATGACCGAATTCTGCGCCCACAACGAATTGCGAATTAACAACACGTTTTTTGCACCTAAACCCAACACAAAATAACCTGGTCCAACACAAGAGGGCAAACTTCCACAATAGACTATATCACATCAAGTAGAGCAAGTAATCCGTCGCAAATATTAGATGTCCTATTTACAATACATTAATAGCAGAACAATAGACGAACACAGAAATTATGTCGAAATAAAGAACAGAACAAAAGCTCAAATCCGACAACATTAAATGGTTTACCGGACCAAATTTACAAATGACGTGGAACATGATCTTTATGGGGCCCAACCCAAGATCTGGGTTATGCTTAAACGCCGAAGGCAAGACATTAATGAATACACACAAACACATGCAATAGAAGAAGACACAAGGGTAACATACTTTAAGAGCTTATACGAGGAAGACTAACGACAGAACAAATCGCTGAAGCCACAAGAAAACTAAAAAACCGAAAAACACCGGGACCAGATCAAATTCAAAACGAACTTCTCAAATATGCACGAAACGATTTAACCATAGAATTGAGAAAACGGTTCTAACTAATACTGAATAAGTTAACCACACCGAAAGATTGGAAATCGAGCATAACGATACCCATATTTAAGAAGAGAGACCAGAAGAACCTTAAGAATTACAAGGGATCACACTGCTTCGTTCCGTTATGAAACTGTTTACAAACATACTAAAATTGCTCATTACCGATACCGCAGAATTAAGCGAAGAACAACAAGGATTCCGGAACAACAAAAGTACAACCGACGCAATATTTACCATACGTCAAATCGTTGAAAAATCCATCGAGTATAACAAGCCGGCTTTCATGGGCTTTATCGATCTACGATCTAACAAAGGCGTTTGACCGAATAAAAGTAAAGGACGTTCTAGAAATAATAGAAGAAAACATGTGCCCAGAGAAATAATATGCGACATAAAACAATTAAACACATACACTAAGACATGCATACGAATCAACAACAGATTAACTGAAGAAATCGATGTGTCCACCGGAATCAGGCAAGAAGATTCCCTGAACCCCTTGCTCTTTTAACGTAGTGATGGACAAAATTATAGAGAATGTAAAAAGTACTAGCAATGGATATAAAATGGGAAACCAAGAATAAAACTGATATGCTACGCAGACGACGCCACGATCATTGTTGAAAATGAAGATGACTTACGAAGGCTACTGGACACTTTCTATCTAGCAGATCAATCTTACAATCTGGAGATATCCGCAGAAAAAATCAAATCGTTAGTACTATCTAAAGAACCCAGAAGGTGTAAACTGGTAATCAATGAGAAAATCATAGAACAAGTAATGTGTTTCAAATACCTGGGTGTGGAAATCTTAACCGATACAAACCTAATGCAGAGGTTAAACCGCAAATCAATATAGCGGCGAGAATGTCGGGATGCCTGACGGAAATAATCTGGAAAACAAAAATATGAACACCGAAGCTAAGGTCAGGATATATAAAACGTGCATCCGCCCCCTAATGACTTATGCTGCAGTGACAAGGGCAGACACCACGTATACCAAACGAGTACTCCGCACCACGGAAATGGAGATTCTAGATCTACAGCACGACACACACTTTACGATAGGATACGAAACGAAAACATAATTTAGACGTGCAATGTCCAGGACGTTGTTAAATGGACGAGAAGACGCCGTAGAGAGTGGAATAAACCACGTAACAAGAATGCCCAACAACAGAATGCCCAAAATGACGAAAGACGGCAAACCCAGAACAAAACGCCTACCCGGAAGGCCACCAAAACGCTGGATGGATAGTTGGGTTTCTGAGTCACAAGAGCAACGATAATAACAGACAGGTCTCGGACCCATTACAAGAAGAAGAAGAAGATCAAAATATAATTTTCCACTATTTTTGGCTTACGTGCCTTCCAAAAAGCGTTCGATTCGATCGAAGTTTGGGCAGCATTACAAGCGCTTCAATAGAGAAGGGTAGATATACAACACATACAAAAAAAAGATAAAGAAAACGTATATGAGAACGCGATGGTAATTGTGAAACTACAAGAAAAAATGAATAAAATAAAATTTAAAAAAGCCAATACCTTGTCTTGGAAGATATCCACTCGCAAACTAGAAGCTTCTATGAGAAAATTTTAATGGGATGACCTAAAAATACATATTGATACAGAAAAATTTAGTCGCTTAAGACTCGCCGACAACTAAGTGTTGATAGTTCATAATATGCAAGAAATTGAATCATTCATGATTAACTTAAACAAAAAAAGTAGGCTAAATGTAAACATAGGATTGATTCGAGACGGTGGTGGTTTAAGTAAATAAACTTTGGAAAATCCCTTACCAACACGATATTTAGAACATCTAGGTGTTAAGGGGGTTTCCAAAGTTTAAATATAAACAGATAATACAAAAATCAAGATTCGGCATACAAACAGATTGAACAGATAGCTTCGGACAAGTAATGGAAAGAATAACAGAAAATTACACAGAAGAGGTAGACAAACAGATTAAATTGGAATGGTAGGTATAATTTTATATTTGAAGGTAAAGTAATTTATCCGATAAAAGGAAGAAACGTGTAACAAGTGACCAGTGTATTCCACAGTTTCTCAAATACGATTGCGAATCATACACTCTCACAGATATAAATCTATAAAATTAACAACTGCATATAGAGAATTCCATGTGAGGCATATTTTTAACAACAAATCTATAATGTGCGTTATAATAATTAATTATTTGTTTTCATTCCCGTTTAAGCTATACACAATTCTTAAATTCGCTAGAAATAACAGTGTTGCTAATTTTCCTATTTAAAAAACGACAATATATTAGACAAAATACCACAGATATTGTTTTATTATTTATCTCTTACCCACCAGGTGGACTCCAACAACAATTAAAGAACTTACACCTAATTGATTACAACACTTAGTAATTATTGTTGGCATGTTAATATAAATCCTTTGTTATCGACTTGTTGTTACATATAGCTCGCAATATATTATCAGGAACTAACGATTACAACAAATAATTTTACAGAGGGTGGTTAGGTTAGGTTTTCCTATGCGGATTAATCTAAACCGCTTAAAATTTTCCATGAAATTATCATAAAAACCCGAACAATGTTATTTGTTTATATTAACACGTTATCTACAAAACTGGAATATATTTTATCTTGAAAACCATTAAAAAAAGATACAATGTCCCCATAGTGTTACAGACATTAAATTTATTATAAGTCTGAAGGAAAGAATCGCCTTATTCTGTGTCGTAAATTTTATATGGAACAGGCAGAAGTGGTTTAACTCATCGTGTACTCTACTTTAACGAGAAGTGCGAATTGATTTATTTCCACAATCCCATCATCGGCCGTTACCCCGTACAGAAATGTTAGTATCTTGTCTTTAGTGTTGTTCCTAGACGTTGTATGTAATTTAAATACCTATGTAAAATAATTAGCTTATACAATCAACTTCTACAAAATTTAATTGAATGTAAAGTGCTATTCGTAAACTGGCGTTTCTAAGGATGCGGGTGGATATGCATTGTAACGTAACATTGCAGTCAAAGATCACTTAAAAACTACGTTGCAGAAGCCGAAGAAGGATGGTTTTCGACACAAATTGCAGACCATTTAATAAAACGACTAATGAAAAGATTGTAATAATGTTAGCAGAGCTGTCGGTGGCGGATGACCAAAAAAAAACAACTGTCGAAAAGGATAATATATTGGAATCTACAATACAGCAGCCTTTGGCTGCCTCAGTTAGAGCCAAAAAAGATTAACAATTTCCTGTATCCGTTTGCACTGCCAAAAAAAGAATTAGTTCTGCTGGCCTTCAAATTATTCAATAGCACAGAAACCAGATTTTACAATTGGGAATAAATGTTTTGATTTGCCTATGATTTTGTTCACAAGGATGCTAAGTTTTGGGAGCGAGCAGGTTTTGGGACGTCAACATTGTTCAATCTCGAAAAAACACAAATTTATACAATCACCCAATCTATAATGAAAGATGTATATAACAACTGCCAAATTAGAGGTGGATTTCCTGTTCGCATTCACAGTTAGATTGTTGCAGAAGGACGTGGTTTCCCACATATTGTAGATCAACCCTTGAAAGGCTAACGGTTAATTAGTATTTCCATGATCGGTTTAAGAACGATATAATGATGATTTCGTATTTTCACGGGTGTTAATAATTTTTTTCTGATTTTGTATTAAAATCGCATAATAATTTATCTTGTACTTCCATAGATGTGGTTTTTTAAATTAACCGAAAATAGCGGAAAAAAGTGTATGAAAACTCAATAAAATAAGAATGAGTTGTATATACACCGAAAAATTATAACAAAAGGCACACAATCTGAAGTAATTTGAAATAATACATAAAATACGTGTCCTTTCAAATTTTTGCATTCGAATTTCTGATTCACTGCTGTAAAATAAAACGTTAGTCAATTTTGGCTGCTTGAAAAACAATTGATTTTTTCTGAGATTGTGCTATGTAAGTTAGATTAGGCATTTTTTCCAAAACAATCCAGTTTCGTCTGCGTTAAGGCTTGATCGCGGCAATATTCACCGTCTTCAATAATTTTGGTTAACTTGTGAGGTAAATTATTAGCTGCTTCTTGATCCGCTAATGCAACCTCCTCTATAATCTTCATGTTATGAAATGCATTTCTTTAAAAAACTGCTTAATCAGCCTCTAACCCAAAATTCTGTATCAGCCTTAGAAGCGGAAGCTGATAGCTCCGATTGCTTCAGCTGGTTGTAAAACAAAAGAGCTTTCTGTTTAACCAAATATCTGTTTACAGAAAATTTTTTATGTTAAATTTTCAATCCAAATTACAAACACCCTTCCGTTTTTTCTATTAAGCTACCTCTTGAGTACGATTGTAATTTGGCTCTGAGATTTGTGCAAAAAATGTAGGATTTTCTTATTGCGACTTCATTCTTTTTAATAGCTCTGGTAGTTGATTACTTCCTCCTTTGCTCATCGATCTAAAATTGCAATTTTCATTTCTAAAATAAATTATTCCACGCGAAAAAAAAGAAAATTCGCTATTGGTATATACAACCGGAAATTCCATAAAATTGCATTTGCATGCAATATCGGACCCCATAACTTCTAAACCTCATAAAATCATCATAAAAGAATTGAGTATAATTGAATATAAATGCATAATATTTGCAGATACTTAAAAAATACAGTTTATTGTGAATGTGGTCGTCAAAACTGATATGAGTTTAATTCTTTTCTTCTATTTACGTTACATTTTACTTTTGCGTGCGTAGAACACTAAAATCTGTTTTATAGACACAAATATTAAAGGTTTTAGTTTAGTTTCGTGGTGGCCGTGGGCTAGTATTTAGCGCGGTAGATTTCTACACTGAAGGTCCTGGGTTCAATTCCCAGTACCGGAACATCGGATTTCTAACGGCCGTTCTCCCTCGCAAGGCAATGGCAAACTAGCTAGGTATTCTGCCTAGTAAATCTTCTCTGGAGTAGAAATGACTGCACTTCTCGTGGTTCGGATCCCACGTTAAGCTGTAGGTCCTCTATATCTGTGGCACTTTAAACACGCAACACCATCAGAGAAAGTAGCTACGTGTCGTAAGATATGAAGTACTCGAAGAAGAAGTTTAGTTTCTCTCTCCTCGCGTTCTGCACCATTGGTGTGGTGTGATAATATATAATAATAAAAAAAAATTAGAAGAGTCTTATGAAGAAGTTTTTTTGTAATTTAATATACACCAAATAATATGCCACCGATCTTGTAACATACTTCGTATTGGTTAAGATTTGTGCAAATATTTTGTGGTTTCAATAACATACTTGATTTATTCTTAAACTACTAAAGTATAGTTGTCACGCGTTCTAGAAATTATGTTGTCAATGTAGGGCGTTAATGTGTCTGCAAACTCAGTATATCTGTAGCATTAGTGCATAACTGGAAACGACATGCCGCATATTGACGTAACTCCACACGCAGTGGCGTTCGTATTTACGCATGGACCCGGTTGATTTCTGCTGTTATAAAATAACCGTTGACCTGGTTTACGGCAGTTAATTATTTATTTAAATGTGTAACATAAATAACAAACATGTATTTAGATATCAGTAATTCGATATAGTTATTAATACTAATTTCACACTGTATCGTTCTCTTCGTCCTTAACATCTGAGAAAAAAGCATATATGGAGTTTCAGCTGAATGTACATGGTCCTAAGGTAGTTATTATGGAAAGAACTGAAAACAACTAATATTTATCAGAAGCCGCAAGCTGTGGATGTTCCTCAACATCTTAATGATGTTGATAAGATTAATAATGCATTCATTTATTCAGCTAAATCCTTTAACTTAACTAACAATGATGACCTGTTACCCTTTTATGCTAATAATCAATTTAAAAATTTTCAGACTCAATTCAAATTTGATGAGGTAACGGAGTACGATGTGATGACGGTCCTCCTTGGTATCAGTACAAATGCTGTTGGGGCTGATAACATTAGTATAAAAATGATTAAACTCTGCTGTCCCTATTTAATACCGTATCTTACGCATATTGTAAACTTTTGCATACGTCATTCAACTTTTTCAGATCAGTGGAAAATTGCTAATATTATTGCCGTGCCTAAAGTTAAGATGCCAACCGATTATAAAGATCTTAGACCAATTAGTATTCTTCCCTTGCCTTTCTAAAGTTCTTGAAAAAATTATGTCGTTGCAAATTCGACAATATGTGAATGAATATGAGATACTTCCGGAGACTCAGTCTGGCTTTAGATCAGGCTTTAGTTCTACGACATCACTTCTGAATATAACGGATGACATATTTACAGCAATTGATAGCAATAAATTGTCTTTAGCAGTAATGCTCGACTACTCCAAGGCATTTGATACAATAAGTCATGAGGTATTAATCAATATTTTGCATTATATTGGCTTTGATGTAACAGCCAGAATGTTCATTAAAAATTATCTTACCCACCGCTCACAAATAGTTGTATCAAACCAATTAAAATCTAAACCGTTGCCATTAACACTTGGTGTCCCTCAAGGATCAATACTAGGACCTTTATTGTATATAATATATAATTGCAATCTTAAAATATCTCTAAGATTCTGTGAATATCATTTATATGCTGATGACACTCAACTCTTATACAGATTTGATCCTAAAAATGTAATAAATGCAAATGCTGCTGTTAATTTTGATCTTACAAATCTTGTTCGTTATTCAGAAAAACATGGATTGCAAATTAATGCTAGCAAAAGTCATGTGATGCTATTTGGCAAAGCTAAAACTAGAGATGATATTGTAAATAATATCAATATTACGATAGGGGGATTGGTCTTGGAAATTAAAGGCTCTAGCAAAAATTTAGGATTGGTGATTGATAAGACACTTAGGTTTAGGTTACACATTTCTAATATCTTGCGTAAAGCATATACCTGAATCTCAAAGTGCTATTTCAAAACAGATTCTCCTTAAACCAAAAAATTAAAACTGTGCTATGCGAGTCCCTGGTTCTGTCTCAATTCAATTACTGCGATATAGTGTACGGACCTTGCCTGGATAGTACTGACATTAAGAGAATTCAGCGCATGCAAAACTCTTGTTTACGCTTAATTTTTGGTATATCAAGACACGAACACATCTCCCACAAATTAGCTGATATTAGTTGGTTACATATGTCAAACAGAACGTTATTGCATTCCGCGAGTTTATATCATATAATTATTACTACTAAATCACCAGCTTATCTTTACAAGAAGATACAGTTTAGATCGGATATTCATAATATTAATGTACGTAATAAGTATATGATAACACCTCCGTTTCATAAAACTGCTTTATATGAAAGATCCTTTTCATACAATATAACAAAGATTTATAATCCTCTGCCAGAATATTTAAAAAGACTGTCTCCAAATAAGTTTAAATTACAATACCAAGAAATCTTACTTGCAAATCAAAATCAAACTAGCACAAATTAATTACCCACTTTACTTATAAATTTATTGTTGTTTTATTCCATTTTGCTCTGTTTCGGTTAATGGATTAGTTCTAAACATGAATCTAGTACTATGCTTACCTTAAAATAATAATTGAGCTATAGTGCCTTATTATATCAAAAAAACAAAAATAATGAATACGGGGTTAAGTGGAAGAGCAGATCTCTGCTAGTTATACACTAGCAGTTATCTGAACTTCGCCCCTTTGGAATGAACATGCAACCTTTATTATACTACTGGTAGTTCATATAAATAAAAAAAATAAAAAAAGTTGTATGGATGTATGTAATACATACTTATCATTCCAATAAAAGGCAATTATTATTATTATTATTATTATTATTATCTTTGCTGTACTTAACAGAGTAAAATAATATTACAAGAAGATGTGTGTTTAAAAAAAACTTGATTAAGTAGACTTATGTTAAATGTTACTAACGTTAACGCATGCCGTACGCAATCTAATTTATAAACGTAGCATTGGTTACAAAAAACATGAATAAAAAAGAGATAGTTTATTAGCAGATGTGGGAAATTGAGCATTTTCTAAATTTGTTTAAACATACATGTTGATTGTTGATTTGAAAGAGCGAGATCTAGGATGTGGTTTTCCAAGCACTGCAGCCATCATTGGCTTATTGTACACCCTAGCCAGGTTGTTACAGGCCAAACGAGCTTTTTCGTCGGCCCGCAACAGGATAGGTGGAAAAGCCCTACAGCTTAGCTCAGATAAGTAGGGGTGGTTCACGGAAACCGCTTACGGGAGGGAAATCTTCCTAGTTGTGTAAAGGGTAGGTGAAAATTAACGGGCGCCACCTTCCAAATCACAGCAGATTACCAATTCTCGTGGAAGGCCGAGAAGCCAGCAGCTTACGGGAATCGGACTCACCTTTATTGTGTCTCCTCCTATATGTAAAGCTTGCAAATTTCTTGCACACAAAGATACAAGTACACAAAAATAAAAGATGTGGTAAATTTCAAGACAAATATAATTCAACTTCTTTTCGTTTACTGACATGATACAAAAATTATAACGATTACATAGAAAATGGTAATATTTATGGTTACATAATACAAGATTTTGTTGGAACGTTCGAATTGAAAAAGGCTCGCCGTCAGTGGCTTGCGATTTTAAATTTCTTAGAACACGTCTACGCAGCCAGTGGCGTCGGAGTTTACAATTTAATACAATTTATGATTACTCTTTACTTCACCAAAAGAAGAAAGAACAACTGGCTACTGAAGGTCGCTTTACGTCGCATTTAATAGAAGATTAACTCGGGAAAAGTTTTCACCACACAATTAGAATGTCTCCTACCTTAGTGTTATTCGGTAGGGCGCAGAGAGAGGCACAACTGGGGTGTTCCCAAGATCTTCGGGAAGCGGGAAAAATTCGCTGGTACACCCCTGAAGATTGGATCGTTTCTGACAGGGCTTTTCCGACGTCTAGAGAGAAGAGGCGGGAATTTCAGATGTCAATATCTCCGCCGCTGGACGGGAGGATCACTTAAAACAGCTCGAAGCACAAAACTTCCACGGGTGTGATCGCTTTTATTCGACGCAGTCGAGAACACAATTTCAACACTCTGCTAATATTTTTAATCCGACGCAAGTCGAAAATTCTTTTGCCTAACGCAAAAATACGAAACGATAACTCAATTAGCAGAAGAGCTGCGATAAAACCCGGTATAAAAAAAACAAGTCAGTTCACTCGCAAGCCTAGCGTCTACTTACTTTTCTTAATTTATTAACGGTCTGCGAAGATGGTATCGGGTGACCGGGCCGAGTAAAGGTGGAAATTCGACTGGGCCGAAGAAAATGTTAAGTCTGCCTGCAGAGGAAACGCAACGCGAACATGTATTGGCCAAAAAGATTACACCACATTGCGACATATGGTGCAATAGTTCTGGAACAATTTAACACGTGCGACTTCCGGCCATATTGTCAACACAGAATTCCAAGAATTGTTTTCGATCGGCAAATCCAACCTACAAAGGGAACGTTTAAAGGTTTTGCGAATGTTGCCTCCCATTACTCAATCTTAAAAAAATTAAAATAGCGATCGACTTAAGAACGACAATTAAAATAGAATTTTAATTCCTATGAAGCGGCAATTAAAATATGAGTTTAAATCGGGTGAAGTGGCAAAATCAAATGAACATAACGACCCCGTGTTTCTTGGATCTAAAGGCAAGTGTGCTAATTACTAGACCACCGAGGCTGGCTTAAGCATACAGTTTCCGCAGTATGTCGCCGCCGCTCGCCGCCATTCTTTCTAGTAAATCTTTGTGTTTTACCAAACGTTTTTCTACACGGTTTCGGGGTTTCTTGCAGTTGCTTAAAGGCAATGGCAGTATCTGAGTTTTCAACAGGTTTTATGCAGCAACTTTGTAATACATACAACCAACCATTTAATCACAAATGCATTCTGCTTTAACGTCTACCTTATTTTGTGAGAATGAAATTTAAAAAAGCGCTGAAATTTTCCGCATAGTAACAAATCCTGTTAGTTCAATTGTTTTACTAATCCGGCCACAAAGCAGGAGATTTTTTGATATAAGTTTTTTAATAAAACCGGCTAAAGCGTACGTTTAAATTAACTCGAAACAGGAAATTTTTCATATCAATCAGAACAGAGTGACGACAACACATGTCATTCCTTGTTACCATCGTTAAGAAAAAACGGGAATGTATTAGAGTATTTATTTGAAACTGAAATATAATTATGTTCCGCTTTAAAATAAATTCACAGTAGAATTACAGAACCATTGCAGCTTAACGGACGGCAAAAACAGAACTAATATTAGAATCTAGTAATTTCTAAGCTTCATACTGGTAACACTTTTTGACATCTATCAAATTTACATTAACTTGTTCATCTTATTTAGATAAAAATGACAGGTTACATCGGTGGCGTAGTAAAAACAAGTAAATGTAAGTGTTTGTGCTACTACATTGCTATATGTATGCAAATTTTACGAATTCCTACAATCAACTGATTTCTTGACAATTATAACATAGCCCAACTTTATATATAAGTATACATATATATATATATATATATATATTGCCATGATATTTATGTTATATTAATCTAATTATTATTAAATTTATGTTAAATGTCTTTATAATTCCATAAACTAAACAAAGAATGCCATCGGAAGGTCTTGTAGATATGTAAAATGGATTTTTATTATGTTAATTTCCATATGTTCACCTGAAATGTAGTTTAGGTAGATTATTTATGTCCTAATTAATAATAATTAATGAAATATTATAGTTAAAAAAGTCTTTATAAACCTGTTTTTGATAAAAAGTGTTTCCGATACTTTTTACGATGCTTCAATTTAGGAATTCTATTACGCCATGTATGATTTGGTAGTGTTTGACGATTTGTAATCCTGTGGGGTGATTTGTTACTCGTTGTGGTTGATGATGTAGATCTCTTTGAACTGTAACGGAGCCCTATAATTCAATAATAGTAATTAATTTATGTAAATAATTTAAATGTACATAATTTTACTACAACATGTTTTGTATAAGCCAAATTAGTTGAAGATTGTACCTAGGAAGGTTTTTGTTAGGTTTGTTTGATAATTTGTGTTATTTGTGTGGATATATTCGTATTTGATTAAATTTTGAATTTTTAGGTTATGAGGTAGTATTTAGTTATTTACTTCGAATAGATTGGATTTATAGGATGTTTATGTGTTGCTTAACTTGTATTGTAATCGTAGAATT
>JABXWE010029087.1:0-24014 GCA_014611495.1 Limonius californicus | reverse complement strand
TGTTGACGTTCGTTTCCGCTGGGGATATATATACTTCTTGACCGTTGCGTGTGGTTGCCCTGTGTTGATTTCGGGCTCGGTTGCGTGTGACGGGACCGGCTGTAACTGGAACGTTCTGATTTGTCGAGGTGGTTTTGTGTTTGCTTGTTGATTTCTGTTGTATGTTTATTTTTTGGCGAGAACCAGTTTCCAAGCGGAAGGTAGTCTTTAGATGTCATCACGAGAATTTAGGCTTCTTAGGTGTTTCTCGATTTCTATAGCTTCCCTTATTATTCTTGATTTCAGGACGTGTCCTATGTTGGCCAGTACTTTGATGTTTTCGAAAGCAATTTAGTGGCATGATGTGTTTACGTGTTGTGCCAGTGATGAAGTCTTCTCGTTCTTTCGTACAGCATTTTTGTGTTCTTCTTTTCTCACATTGACTCGTCTGCTTGTTTGACCTATGTATGTTTGATCGCAGTCTTGGCAAGGAATTTCGTAAACAAGTTAATTCTCCAGGGGTATCCTTGTTTTGGGGTTTCGTAGAATGGAGCTAATCTTTCTGTTGGTTGTGAATGTAGTTTCCACATTGTGTCTTCGTAGAATTTTAGAGATTCTGTCTGCTGTTTCGTTGACATATGGCAAGTGGGCTTTGAAAGCAGGTTTTTCTTTTTCATCCTGTGGTTTAACTCGGTTGGGTTTAAGTGTATCATTGATGGTTTGATTCTTGAAGCCATTTTGTCGTAGAACTTTTCGAAGTTTCTTCATTTCTTGGTCAATGTTTTCAGGGTCTATGAGTCTTTAAGATCAGGTGATCGGGGTTTTAACGACTGTTCAAAGTTGTGCCTGATGGTCATACATGGATATTCCCATGACTCGACATTTCCCTTGCCATTTCTAGAAAACGTTACCACAGCAGATCATAAAAAGTGTCAAGCAATGGCATGTAGAATGCTAGAGACATGAAACTATAGAAAATCCCTTATATACGGAAAAATAAAACTAAGAAATAAACTAGGCTGAAATTTTATAAAGCCCTAGCCGTAGTGACAATAATTTATGGCAGTGAAACGTGAGTGACAAATAAACCCAAACAACTAATACAAATTGCCCAATGATATATCACCTAAACAGAAAAAGAAGCCAAGGGTGAACGAGAAAAAGATAGTATCCGTAAAAAGTTAGAGAGCATGAAATCGTCCTTCACATAATGCCTTTAAGCGTTTGAAAAGAAATTGGCGTCAATATGGACAGTTTTCCAAGACAAAGGTGAGACAACGACATGCCGCAACTTCACGCAGCAGTCATTGAACAAGTACCTGGGAATCCCCATTTAAGTCAACGAGCAGCTGCAAGAACTGTAGGCTTCAGCCAAAGTTCAGTATTTAACATTTGAAAAGCAAACCGATTTCATCCTTACCACGTCAGATTAGTACAGCATCTTACTAAAGATACTTACCAACATCGAGTGAATTTCTGCCAATATTTAAGAAACTAAGTTACTGCTGATTCAATGTATTAAGAAATATTCTAGTTTCTGACGAAGCGACATTTAATAACAATGACTGTGTAAATATACACAATTTCCATTTCTATTCACAATATAACCATGCAATTATGCAAGCTTTTCTTTCTCTGTGTTTCTCTTGTTTAAATTATAAGAAATAAATATTGTAAATGTACTTATTGCAGTACTGCATCATTATTTATTAGTAAATAGTTTCATTGTAGTTTCTAACTACATCTAACGTAAATACTTCGATTTTTATTGTAAAATTTACTAAGATACCTATGGAATACAAACAGCTGTAATGTGTGTAGCCTACCCACCAGTTACAAGTTAAAGTAATCACCTTGTATACACTACACACTTTGAACGATGGTTTGAAGTAAATTAACTAAAAAATCTAAAAAGTATCAAAATTTGCACAAGTTCATCTACAAAAATAGAAAATTCTAAAAGGACGTGTTTTCAGAGGTAGTCTAGAGTTCTAGACAATAGTTTTCTATTTGTATTACGGTTCTTTTTAAATTGATCGGCTACTTATGGAGCAGTTATCAACTATCGAATGATTTAGCTGCAATTTGCTTAAATGCTGCTCACGAATACAAATAATATATGACTTGCTTTGCTGGAAAAGATATTGATTTAGTTATATTTACCTTTTATAATACCTGCATTATAATTTATTATTCTAGTTGATATTCCTTTTCAAAGTAATTTCGTTATTTTTATATTAACAAACACGCCAAAACTTCTATTAAAACAATTCTATACAAATAACTACTTGACGGAATAACTTGATATTTTATAGTTGTCCACATGGCAGATTTCTCGCACTAATAATTTTAGAACTACTAATGTCATCTATAATGTATTCCCAGAACTCTTCAAATGATTCTAGCAGCTCGAATTTTTATGTACCCCAGAAAAACAACTTATTTTTATTTTTCTCCCGGCTTTATTGTTGGTGTTTTTTTGAACATTATATCCGGTTTGGGCGTATCTGTAGCGTTTTCCGATAATTTTATTTTCTAGTTCGGCATTTTTTTAAACTATCTCTATAATATATAATTAATCAAATTAAACCTTATAATGAAGCCAACTGCTTAAAGGTCACCAGCTGAATTCAAATGTTCATGAGACATTACCGATGATAAGCTATCCAATTAAAAGTTTTTTGCCAGGGTTATCCAAGTAAATTCCTATGTGATTTATGATAAGACTGCAGTATAGCAGCAATAGAAAATCAAAATCCGGGCTATTAATTTCCCGAAAGAATGTGGTCGTAAACCGAGTTTATCTTCTCGGATCCGAAAGAAATGCGTTTAAAAGGAGTTGCTGAAAACAGCCGGTAAACATATTACCGGGATGAAAATGCAATAAACTATTTGCATAAATATGCAAATATACAATTTATTAAGCTCTGGATCGCCAGTTTTTCAATTTCGAGTGGAGAATGTAAAAAGTATTCTTCTTTTGGCGGGGAACTATAGCAATAAGCTTCCTCTCACATTTCATTCTATTGGTAGAACAACCTGATACCTTTATTGATTCGTTTAGGTCTAAACCTCATTGACTGTAATCGTCAAGTTAATATTTATGCCTTATAATTTAGAAAATGTGTTTTGCTGTACTCAAAAATTATTGGTACGGTAGAAGCAATTTATTATTAAATATTTAAACACGACAATTGGCTTTATATTCAAAATAGCTACTAGATTTGTAAAAGCTATGGTAACTGCGTAGCGTTACAAGTACGAGGAGTGCTTTTAAACAGGAATTTATATACAAAAATGGTATTACAATATTACAACGTCGACAACTATTACTTTTCAATGTAGTGCACCCCCCTGCATTGGCGTCACCGATCAGGAAGCTTTTTAATACCTTCCTCGAAGAAGTCTTTGGGTTGTATACGCTTCATTCTTGAACAGCTTCGATAGTATCGTTATTTGACGGAAACTTTTCCCGACTAAATATTCCTTTAGGAGTTAACAAAAAAAAATGTATGTTGCATGTGGCTGGTCCCGTTTAAATTTTTATGGTTTAAATTGTTCTTGCACCGCTATGAGGGCGATCATTGTTTTGGAGAAAGTATACATAAGTTTGTCTTCTTTTTCGTTTGTTCCTGATCGCCTGCTAATTGTATCATGGAAAAGTGTCTAGTGTAAGTCTATATTACTTTGCGAAGTTCCTAGAGATGCACTTCCCCCCCCCCCCCCGATCTGGACAAGTTTTATAAATACCTTCCTGCGAAGGAATCTTTGGGCTTGCATGCCATTATTCCCACTCTTGAACAGGTTCAAATAACGTCGTTATTAACTAAATCTTTATACTAGAACTACTCTTGAGATCCAGGCCTGTTGAACTATGTTATGGTTTAAATTGTTCTTCACCGCCTATGAGGGGCGATCATTGTTTTTGGAGCAAATGATCTTACATAAGTTTGTCTTCTCTTTTGTTTTGTTCCTTTATCAGCCTGCCTAATTGTATCATGGAAAAAGTGTCGAATTGCACGCCTCAACAGCATTCTCATTGTAAGCACGTTCTGTAGAAAATTACACTGAACTCCATTCAAAGAACCCAAAAAATTGTTCCCAATTAACCTATTTACTAGCAGACACAACGCAATCTGTGCTTTCTCGGCGATTGCACGATGTGGTTTCAAACACCTTGTATGCCTACTGCAAGTTTTTAGACTCAGGAAACATCAGAATAAATGCCCACCCACGGTTTCACTAATATAGTCCAGTAAAAACACTGTATGTCCTTCCCTCATCGACATTATAGCTGGAGTAAAGCAAGAAGCGATTTTTACAAACCGATTCAACTTGTGTTCTCCGGTCAACAAACCGGAATCTTTACTGACACCTCACTTTTTGATACTTTAGCTTGTTCTTAAACTCTGATGTAAGTTCCACGATTTTCGGCCCACTAATTTTGTGTTAAATTTTCGCACAACAAATTCCTTGACTCAACCTGGTGTTTACCCGTCTGTTTCTCTGGCCTGAATAAGCGAATTCATTTTCTCTCACTCACTTTATGATACTTTAGCTTGTTTTAATCTGATGTATTCCACGATTTCGGCACTAATTTGTTAAATTTCGAAAAATTTGACCAACTGTGTTACCCGTCTGTCTTGCTGAATAAGCGAATTCATTTTCTCTCACTCACTTTATGATACTTTAGCTTGTTTTAATCTGATGTATTCCACGATTTCGGCACTAATTTGTTAAATTTCGAAAAATTTGACCAACTGTGTTACCCGTCTGTCTTGCTGAATAAGCGAATTCATTTTCTCTCACTCACTTTATGATACTTTAGCTTGTTTTAATCTGATGTATTCCACGATTTCGGCACTAATTTGTTAAATTTCGAAAAATTTGACCAACTGTGTTACCCGTCTGTCTTGCTGAATAAGCGAATTCATTTTCTCTCACTCACTTTATGATACTTTAGCTTGTTTTAATCTGATGTATTCCACGATTTCGGCACTAATTTGTTAAATTTCGAAAAATTTGACCAACTGTGTTACCCGTCTGTCTTGCTGAATAAGCGAATTCATTTTCTCTCACTCACTTTATGATACTTTAGCTTGTTTTAATCTGATGTATTCCACGATTTCGGCACTAATTTGTTAAATTTCGAAAAATTTGACCAACTGTGTTACCCGTCTGTCTTGCTGAATAAGCGAATTCATTTTCTATTTATTTTCACGATTAACGGATGTTATTGCTCAGCGTACATAAGACTTATTTTCTACACCAATTTTTCCGTATCCGAAATTACCCGACATTTAGAAAGTCGTTAATCACCCTGTTGTGGTCGGAGTCTTGTAAGAATTTCAATAGAAAATATGCCTTCATTCGTAAAAAATTTGATTATTATGCGCTGTAGTCATTCGTTGGTATTTTAAACATCCAAAACAACGTGATATTAGAAGAGTTGCAAAATAAACATTGCAATGTCATAGACTTCGTGTCCATTGCTTCTAAAATGATTTTATGTGTTCGATAGCAGTTCTTACGTCTCTTTGCCACGTGCTTCTCCTCAGTTAAAGTAGGAGCACGGGGTCTTGAAGTTTGACGTCGATTTCAAACAGCACAAATACCATAGAAGCATTTTTGGATTCCGCGGTTGCTAATCTTGCATTAGGGTATATGATAGGTTGCAGCTGTATGTTTTAGTGATGTATTAGGTGATCAAACCCAAGCTCTATTCAAATTTTGTCCAACAAGCGAGGGCTCTTCCAATTGATTTGCCACCGCATTTTTTGGTATTGGTAATGTTGAGGGGGTCTTAGGCTAGATGTCACCGTGTTAGACTTCTGCACTGAAGGTCTGGAGTATCGGAACATCGGATTTTTATCGGCAGTTCTCCTTCGCAAAGCAATGGAAAACCAACGATGTATTCTGCCTAGTCTTCTCTGGAGTGTTTACAGTTTCCGTGGTTCGGAGTCGACGTTAAGCAGTAGGTCATAAGAGAGTAGCTACATCTCGTAAGAGATAAAGCACTTAAAGAAGAAGGTTGACAAAATTGCTAATTAAATATTTCAGCAGTGGACATTGGAACAGATAGAATAAATCTTGCTATTTAAAGGAGGTACTTGACCGTTACTGATAATATTTTCGAAAATAAAACTGTCAAGTAAGAATTTTGATAATAAACAGATGCTTATGACTAATGCATCTCCTTAGTCTTATAATTTGATAAAGTAATCATTGATATGCTGTTAATCATTCCTAAGCCAAAAAAATTCCCCGTATGCACGTTCTAGACAATCGTATATACCTTTTTATTAATGACTTAATGAAACGTCTTTAAGTACATGCAAGTAAGTCTTGTTAAACACAAATATCTATCTATTGTAAATGAATTTAAGTTGCAAAGAATTATTTTTAAATGCACATATTTTACTATAACTAATTTTAAACTGCATTTTATTTAAATAAATTCGTGTATTGCATACGTTATAATATAACGTGTGTAAGTTGGTCAAATGGGTTGAATTTTGTTAATGTAAACGCATGTCGTAGCCTGAAATGTAATAGGTTTTAGCTTTCGCTGGTGCAGTGTATTGATGACAATTGATTAACATTAAACAGTTTAGCGCGGCGCATTCAAGAGAACTATATCTCCTGATTTCCGATGTCGTTGAGATTATGTACCTGATAACAAAAATATGTGCTTATGAAAATAACGTGTTTGAGGTTTTCACAGTTTCTCCAACTGTCAACTGGATGCAATTACATTTAAACAAGCCCAAAGGACGTTAGAATTTGCAACCGCCAAGCAAACCAAGAAATATGAAAAGTTAGTCCCGAAGCCATCCCAGAAGGAATTACCAACTGGCAAGGTAATAATAAACCTGAGCAATCTGCAATTGGATGACCGGACCACATCGTTGCTAAAGAAGGGTTTCAATTTTTCGATAACCCCTAACCGAATTCCAGTAGAAGATATGGTAGCTGACGTGGAAGCATCCATTTACAAATTACCTACACAAATATCTAAAAGCATCAAACAGGATGTCTCAGGCATATTAAGAAAAGCAAAACCACCTCGTTCCAATATCAGTAAGGATGAGAGAGAGGCAGCCAAGTTACTTAGAGAGAACAAAGATGTCCTCATATTAAGAGCAGCCAAAGGTAAAGCTACTGTTGTGATGAACACTTCAGATTACAATGTAAAAATGGCGGCCTTATGATCCGACACCACTTATACAAAGCTAAAACGCAATCCGCTTAACCTTCTTGTCTCGAATGTTAAAGCTGCGATCAAAAGCTCTGATACAATTGACACAACTACGAAAATGCAGTTAGTGCCAAGAAACTCAAAAACTCCCCGGATCTACGATGTGCCCCAAGCTTCGCCTACTTAGTGGCAACACAAAATCCTACATACGGGATTTTGTCAAGAAAATCAGCAGTTTAAGTGTGTGCAAAAGTGACATTCTAGTAAGTTTTGACGTTATTTCTTTGTTCACCAAAGTCCCATAAATGACGTGCTAGTGATACTAAAAGACAAACTACCGAATGATATAGTTCTATTAGTAGAAATTTATTTGAAGAACACCTTCTTCAGTTGGAATAGCAACTTATATGAACAGATCGAAGGAGCGGCTATGGGTTCACCTCTGTCTCTGGTAATGGCGAATATATTCGTGGAGGACTTCAAAACCAAAGCTTTGGCATCAACGGACCTGTAACCCAAATCCTGGTTCAGATATGTGAATGACACCTTTGTGGTTTGGTCTCATTGACGCCAAATCCTAAACCAGTTTCTAGAACACCTCAACTCAATTCACACAAACATCCAATTCACAATGGAAGTTGACCAAAATGATAGTATTCCGTTCCTAGGTGTTCATGTCACTAGAAAATCCAATGGAAGCTTAGGGCACGCTGTGTACATGAAGAAGACGCACACAGATAGGTATCTAAAAGCAAATTCAAATCACCACCCTATGCAGAAGAATACCGTGCTCAAAACTCTGACTACCAGAGCTATCTGTATATCAGATAGTGAACTTATAAAAGAAGAGAAGACACACCTGCTGACTTCATTGCTATGCAACGGTTATCCAGCCGCAGAAATTCGAAAAGCTATCCACAGGGCTGAAACTCCCAGGGCTAAAGAGGAGTCCACACCTCCGGAACCTTTTTACCATACAGTAAAGGTACTGCGGATAAGATAGGGCATGTTCGGAGAAGGCATATCATAAAAAGAATGTTCGCGACCCAAGAAACAAAAGAACAAGGGTTTCCGATCAGCTAAAGATCATACTTCTAGCTTAAAATCAGCCGGTATTTACAACATCCCCTGCTCCTGCGGCACAAACTATATTGCGCAAACTGGGCGTTCCATCGAGTTGAGACTCCAAGGGTATATAGGTTATTGCAAACATAAGCGCATCACAAAATCGGCGGTAGCGGAACACACCTGCATAACTGGCCACAAAATGCATTTTGAAAATGTTCGAATGCTAAAATTCCGCATTATTTTCCAAGAATCATACGAGAAGCAATTGATATTGAGAAAGAACCCAATATCATCAACAGAGAGGATGGGTTCAGGCTCAGGAAAGCTGGGACACCGTTAGTTCATCCTCTAAAGTTTTGGAAACAAGACCGATCCCACGGTCATGCCCTAGTGCACCTGTACCCGCCTGACGACGGCGGCCAACCAGAACTACGACGTTTTGCTCGGTTGGCTCAAAAGGGTTTAAATACCTCCGCATCCCGAATTTGAATTCAGTACTCTTGTCTTTGCTGAGTGTGACCAGCAATCGATGACGCGGTCCAAGCCGGAAATTAATCATAGTGTTGAAAATAAAACTCTCCAAAAATTTCTATATTCTTCATACCAAACATAATTACTATTGAACGGCATGAAATGATTTGAAATTACGTTATATTGCTACATAAAATCACACCCAGTGCATTATAACAGCACCTTTGTAATAACTTTATAAAAAAAATCATTAAGTTGACTTCTAACAATCGTAATTTTGATAACTGCAACTTGCAAGAGTATTTAGTTGAAGAATTTTAAAAATACAGAGCTACATTTTTCACTTCATTTCACTTTAAATTTAATACAATGGCCGACAACTACATTTATTAAATTTAGTTTGGTTATATTTGTTTGCAATTTAATAATAAACTGATAAATAATGCATAAAATAAACATCAAAACCACGTGACTGCCAACGATATATCCATTTACGTTACACGAAACATGAACATTGTCACAAACATATGCAATCCGCTTGATTCATCTGCATATGTCGTTAGCTGTTTGCATTGTTTTTACTGGCGAACTTTGCAGTAGTGTTTATGATTTGGTTCAGTAGCTAAGTTTAATTGATTTCAAATATTAATATTAGTTTTTCTCAATTGCACTTTCTATTTTCGCTTTGCGTGTAGCGTTAGTTGTACCAATTTAAAATGCCATAAACATAACCTAAATTAGCTGTCAGTTATTGTAACCTCTCTTGAATGCAGAATAGTTTATATGCATTACTTCGTGGTGCAGATACTGTACAATATTTATAGATTATTTTTAATCGATACGATACGTTATCATAAAATAACTGTACGTATATGATGTAGGCAGGGACGATTCTGGGCTGTTAGCCGCCTGAGTGCCACAGAAATTTTCCCGCTCATGGCTATGCAGATCGAGTACAAATAATATGCTATTAGATTCCCAACCTAATGTTGGGTGGATGTCTTTTTCACTGTTCTATATGCACTGCTCTAAGAAAATAATGCACCAATTATTAATGTAGCGATAAAAGAAAAGTAGTGCGCTATCTACATCAACCAAATGCATGGAATGAATGTCTGATACAAATCTGAGAGGCACATATGTCACTCTTGGTCTGTTTCTACATCTTTTACTTTGTTAAAAAAATTAATCAATTTTACATGCACATTTACAATTTACTTGCAGTTTTGTTTTACTTTAAAACGTATCAAATCGTGTAGCTGACATCAAACAATTGCTTGTACGATCAGTCTTATTTAAAATACATCTTAAGAAATTTAAGTCGTGATAAGTGTGTCACAGCCCTTACTTTGTCCGAAGAAGGGTATTCTTTCCGCGTTATCGCTGACAGACTTGGGATGAACCACACAACCATTTCTCGGGTCATCCAGCGTTTCAGAGAAACTAACATGACAGGCGACCAGGGCAACGGCGACCATGTGCTACTACCGTTGTAGAAGATCGTTTCCTTCTAATGCGTGCACTGAGAGAGCGCTTTACCACTACCAGAGCCCTCCAAAGACAACTTTCAGCAGTACATAATGTGCAGGTTAGCATTGAAACCATTCACCAACGTCTTCTGGAAGGAAATCTGAGAGCCCGATTACCAGCTACTGCCCTACAGTTGATTGCAGACCAACGCAGACACAGATTGTATTTTGCTAGAAACCACTTGAATTGGGAAAATGAAGATTGGGGAGGCATTTTGTTCACAGACTAGGCCAGATTTTGTTTGGAGAGTTGTGATAGGCGCATTCGAGTCTTTAGACGTCAAAATGAACGATATGCTCAATGCAATATTTCCCCCACGACTGCATTTGGTGGTGACTCAATAATAGTATGGGGAGGCATATCTTTCACGGCCCGCACAGACCTACACATCTTCCCCAACGGCACTTTAAACAGTCAGAGGTATATTAGGGATATCTTAGAACAGTATGTAGTGCCATATTCCCCGTACATCGCAGACAACTTCCAATTACTGAACCTATAAACTTACAATTTTTCAGTTTTCGAATGTTTCATTTTTTCAATTTTTGCGTTTATTGTTGTTAAATTGCTTTGATTGTTATTAATTTGGATAAAATATGGTTTACTTAATTTTAAGCATTATCTATGATTTAAACGTACTTACTTCATTACACGCAATACTTTAAACAATATTGCGATTTTTAGTTGTGGTGCGTTAATTTCTTGGAGCAGTGAGTTGGCAGGTGTAAAAATATGCTAGAATAATATTGCGTGATATACACCTTATACACGTAGTTTTTAATTTTACATTACCATATAACCCCTACCGGAGCACTGCCGGCACCGGCCAAGCGATAGTCACATTGCAGAACAATCCGCGCTGGTCAGTACTCGGATTTGTAGACCTATGTAGTGGTATATGCAACTGGGGGTGCTTCAGAGGGCTCGTAAAGCTGTCGGGCCCTGTTGTCATACCAACATGTTTGACAACCGTAAGTGATACTTTTCTTCCCAGTTCGACGGGTTAGATTAGCCTCTTGCTGGGCATATGTGCAAAGAAGTCTCACAGAAGATACCCTAATATAGGTAATTAACAGAGCATTGGGATGTACACAAAAGAAGAATTATATTCAAAAGAAAATTGTAAAAGAACAAAATATATGTATGTATCCCTAGCGTTGAAAGAGCACACTTTTTGCTTCCTTATTTGCCAATTCCTCAATTATATCTGGCAGTTCCAAACTTTCTCAAAATTCTTCTCTATGGCCAACAGTCACTAAATAAATATACACTGTGTGTATGATGAAAGATCTATTTTAAACGAATATAACAACAACGGTAGCACAACATAATAACGACAAAATATCGCGAAACTAGAACACGATCGCCGGTGCCGGTGGAAGAGTGAACGAGTGTTGCTACTCTATGGAATTCCTTGTCAACCCTCTCGCAATGACAGCGGACCCGACATTATCCTGCAGAAAGTTGATTGCATTGTTCGTATCGCTGAGAAAATCTAGTTGTCATAATAACAACGTTCTATAGGTCCGAGGAATTTACGGACACGGTCAAATTCTTGGGACTTACCGCTACGACTCAATGAAAATCAAGCTAAAATATTGTAAGGTGTATGCCAGGTGGATTCCGCTTTGGTTGATCGAAGAACACAAGTTGTATCGTTTGTAAATTGCTTCTTCTTTACTACAGCTATATGAGAGAGGAGATTCAATTGTGTCAACTGATGAAACATGGGTATAATATTTTACTCCTAAGCCAAAAATGCAAGCGTGCAATGGTGTTACACCACATATCTAAAGCTAAGAGAAACAAAAACTGTGTTTTCAGCTGATAAAATTATGGTAACATTTTTGCGGTATTCTCAAGGGGCACCCTTTGTTGGTTTTCTTACAGAACATCGTGTAATTGTTGCATTCGATACTTTTGCGCTATACGTCAAACAGGCATCAGTAACAAACGGAAAAGAAAACTAAGTTCTGCTTACTTTCTCCAAAACAATGCTCGTCCTTGCACCGCTGCAAGAACAATTAAAACCATAAACAAAGTTCAATCAGGCTGGATACTACAAGAGTAGTCTAGAAAAGATTTTAGTCTAATAACGACGTTATTGAAGCTGTTCAAGAGTGGATAGGCATGCAACCCAAAGATTCATTATAAAACTTCCAGATCGGCGGGGGGGGGAAGTGCATCTCTAGGAACTTCGCAAAGTAATATAGTCTTCATCGTTGTAATATTGTAAATCCTTTTTTATATTATAAATGCTTACAAATGTTCTTATTTCAAATCATCATAAGTTTATTTAGCAAAGATTTATTAAAATTGACAGCAAATGCAGTTATAGAAACAATAACGTTTAGCAAGCAACTGTAACAGCTATTTAAAACAGTCGTTAATTTGTCCAAGGATAGAGCAATACGGAACCTTAATAGAACGGAGAAACCATAATCTTATTCATTCTCGGCCGAGTTTCAAGCAAATAACAGACCCATTTGAAAAGGGTCTCCAAGATCAATACCAAATGAAAAGGTGTCACAGCGAAAGGAGCTTTTACGAATACCAATAAAAGGATAATAAGTGGGTAATTTATAAATCTCTTCAAAGGAAAGGACGTCGCTTGTTAGCGTAACTTGGAGATTTGCGAAGGCAGATAAGAAGCTCGATAAAAACACGTCGGTAATCGTTTCATGTCACACTGAAGAATGTCTCTCGCATTAGGTGGGAATCCAAATAAAATAATCTTTCACCAGCGACTGGATATTTATGCGGTCTATGTAAATTTGCAGCTTTTCTATGATAAAGGAACAGTGAAAGTAAGCATGATAATAATAGAACCTTTGGGTGTCAAGGATTGTAGAAGCTCTGCGAACTCTGCATTCGGACGCCGCTCTTCGAACTGCTCAACTGGATTTAGCTTACACAGGTTCAAACGGTTTTATTTTCAATTAACGAAGCATCTTTGTCTATGAAAACGTGTATTGTACAATTTTATTTTATTTAGTCGGAGTATATTGAAACAAGAATTACCTATTTAAAACACTCTATGGTTTATTTTTATTTTAAGTATCTTCTCTACTGAGTTGATGTTTCAGCCGTCACTGACCTATTCAATTCAAGGGCGTTCTACTGGTAGCGCTATTACGCAGGAAGAGGGAAATACAAGCTAGGCTTTTTTCTTATAAAAGCGGTAACACTAAACGTAATGGTCGTTTATGCCTTATTACTTTATTCATCGCTCGCATTTCTTATGTGTAATATTTATGATATTTAAAAATGTGTGGCTATTTAGCATTTTCAGCCACAACATTGGTAGCAGCGAGGCAGACAAATGCGAGTACTGGTCAAACGGTAGTCAAAGTAAAGTAACGATCCGCACAGTTACCACTTGGATGGGTGACCTAAAACCTACGCTTGCACGCTGCTATGCTGGTGTCTTGGAGAGTATCGTCGCCCTCTCCTGGGCATTCGCCCAATTAATATATTTGTGTACCCGTGTGGGGTTGCTACATCCCCCATCGGCCGCCCCCCAGGTGGTGGATAGATGGAAGTTTGCCAGATATGGCAGGTACCGAGGAAATCAAATACTTGGGGCGAACCAAAACTAGCCTGGGGCTGAGCAGCAGCAACCCCAGTACTGCCATAAAGCAGAAGATAAATTATATCGGCAAGGTCTACGAGCAGGCACTCTTAGGCAGAGTTGGATTAAGAATATGGCTAAGACACTGCGATGAGGAAGGTAAAGAAAAACCACCGCACTATACACTCCCTAGTAGAATTATCATGGATAGACAAAGAAGGAACACGGCCCTTATTCCCCGACAGCCTTTCAATGGGCAGAGGTGCGAAGAATCACCGGGAGCTTCATAATTGACACATGGAATGTGCAAAGCTTATATGCTCGCAGCAAAATCCACAATGACGTCAAAGCAATGATAAGATTAGACGTTAACATCATGGGAATCTGCTAAACACACTGTCCAAATACAGGTTGATGCTAAATCCATTAACACACAGTTTATTACTCTGGAAACGACAACCGCACTCACAGAAACAGAGTAGGAATAGCAGTCGCAAAAGAAATCAACGCCTCGGTCAAAAATTGTATACCCTACAACGACAGAATACAACTTTTACAACAAAATTCAAATCCTATAGACATAAATATAACACAGATCTACGCCCCTACTGCCGATAAGGAAGAGCAGATTATAGAAGAATTCTACGAACAGCTAAACTCGCTAAATAAACTATCAAAACGCAACGAGATCACAATGATTATTGGAGATTTTAACGCTAAGATTGGAAAAGGGAAAGAAGAAAACTTGGTAGGCGACCATTGGTCTAGGACTAAGAAACGATAGAGGAAATCGATTCCTGCAATTCTGCTAAGAACAGCAACTGATAATTTGTAACACCTTCCGTGAACTCCCGCCACGCAGACTTTATACGTGGGCTGCACCAGGTGATACAACAGATCACATTATACGTAATCAAATTGACTATATACCCGTCCCCAAAAGATGCTGCAATACTATCAAAACCGTTAAAGCATGCCCAGGTACAGACGTTGCGTCAGACCACAATCCACTGATTTGTAAGTTTGAAACAAAACTAAAAAGGACAACTAAAACCCAACAATGCAACAAAATAGCAAGCATTCACTTGATTCCTTAGTAGTTACGCATATTTTTCAATTCAAAAATATAATTTGCACCTGGTATTATCAATAGAACTGTAGCAGTTACCCCTGACATTACATTGTGCCAATATAATTGTTTGTCGCGTAATATCTATAAATATAATTATAAATACAAATTCTTTCGCAAACATTATTTGAGACATTCAAATGTCTAGCTTAAGTAAAATAATTAACAATTATAACTTTTATTTCGAATTAAATGACAGCAATTGTCACAATAACACTGTTTATATAGTTTTCCAGAGAATACATGACAATAGGCAGTTAGTTCGAGAAATACGGCCCATAAATGGACTAAAAAATGACCAATAGGGGTAAGCATTTGAGGCACCTCGAATTAGGCTCAGCTGATTCAGTCTAAATCTGTTGCCAAAAATTGGTATAAATGTTATTTTTCTCAGTCTATTCAGGAAAACATTTTAAATCTGCTATCTTATTATCAAGAGCAACTCACTCCTTTAAAAATCAGTATCAACAGCTTAATTTGTATTACTTTTATATTTAGGATCGCATTGGGTTCAATTTTGTTAAAATGGTAATTTGCCCCTTAACATGCACTTTGCAAATCTTCTCCTTCCAAAAGTTTGCGTAACTTTACACTGAATATACTCATACTTTATATAAATGATAAATTATTTAAAAACTACGTCCTTAAAATATAATACAAAACTCTGGAAATTTCTTGTTTTTTGCATACTTTTTGGTGTAGTTGTGTAAAAACTACTGTCATGGGTAAACAGTATGTATTTTAGAGCTCTAACAGCTTATTTATTATATTTGAAAGATACTAACTAATAAATCGTTGGGAGTAATGCATGGGTTCAGCTAATAGCAGTTCATAGACCGATATATAAATTATAAGTTATTCAAATATTTAACCAAACGTATAGAAATATATGTCAAGTCTAACTAATGATGTCAAAAATATACTGCAACCAAATCGGCTAACAAATGTTAAAGTGATTTTGAAACAAACGTAGATATTAACAAGGTCTATAATGCTATGCAATTTGCTTGTGCTGGAGTAACGTAATTTAATTAATATGTAGCCGCTTAGGTAGTCGGTTCTAAACTTTTAGAGTTTTGTACGTCTTCTGTAAAACATCGTTCTACACAGTATAGTATCAAAGCCATTTTCAAATATTTAAAATGCGAAATACTATAAAAAGATGGACGAAGGAGTTTTCCCGTTGATGCTTACACGAAAATGGTAGACACTTTGAATACTATCGAGATACAAATAAATACAGCGTAGTATTAGGAATTTATTAAGCGTTTAAATTCTTACAAAAAGGCGATTTTATACTTTAATCATTAAACTGTAATAGTAGGCATTTCATTTGCCATGAAAAACAGAATTTAATTTATTGTTATTTGTCTAGTGTATACAATTATATCCCGTACCATATCCAGCGGGTACACGCCCTTACTGCATCTTATTATCCTCACGAATGGTGTTCTTTAGATTCATACTGAAAACATTTGCAGAAAATCCAAACTTTGCTAGCAATGTTTTATTTCCCAAAGAAGCTACTTTTACGAAAAACGCTAATCCTCACATTGTAAAGACACCAAGATCGATTTCCGTTAAATGTTTGGTTGGATATTTTGGAAGACCGTCTGATAGGGCCACCAAATCATTTGACTGGTAAACTATATCTTGGTTTCTTGAATAACACTTTACCCCCACTAATGAAGGACGTGCCCCTAAGTGATAGGGTTCATCTGTGTTTTATGCACGATGAGGCTCCTCCACATGTATCAATCAATGTCAGAGAATACTTGTTAGGCAAGTGTTATACTTATTTATCTGCTAGTGCCTTTACTGTTCCTTTTTTCATAATAATGCAATATGTTGATTAAAATACAAAATCGCTTCTATCTCAGAAATAGTTGGTTCGCCGATATATGGTATGTTGATTAGACCTTTTCTGTTTGGTTTGATGAGTACTATACGTGGGATATTTTTTAAACACCTAACATATAAAAATATTTTTTTTAGCAAGTAGAGTATTTTGGACAGTTCTAAGACCACCCCCCACCACTAACCTTGAATTTCAAGGTCAAGGATACTGCAGCTCCCCCCACTATCCTTGAATTCGAGGTCAAGGCAAAAACCGTACCTCCCTGAACTGTCAAGGTCGTTGTCAAAGGTCAAACCCAAGATGTATAATGTTGAATTGAAGGTTGTACCTATACCAAGGTCATAAACAAATTAAAACGAGTAATTTTTATATATGTTTTATTATACTAAATTATATCCACACTTTTAAAAGGTTTAGATAAGAATTACAAAAAAGAGACACATATTAACTTAGACGTATTTTGCGGATAGTCATGCAGTTGGGTGCATCCTGAAGATCGAAGTTTGCAGTAATCTCGAGGTATAAACAATGCAAGTGATTATTTTGAATGTCTTGGAAATCGCAAACGTTTTTGAAAGTTTCTTCATACCACTCATTCAAAATAGTATAATAATTAACTTCGGTGTAGGGAATTTTAACCGTTCCTGCAGCGTTGCAAATAAATGTAACTTCACCAGTAAGTTGTAAATAGCCAGTATGAGACGCTCTTAACAACTGACGAATTTCATCAAGAACTATCGGTTGAAGTTTTGAAAGAGCACACTTGAAGCAATTCTTTTGCGTAGTGGTATTATCTAATATGAACTCACGAGTCAAAGTTTCAAGCACCATGTTGATGCTGGTATACCAAACTTGGGAATGGGGAAGCAGCTATGTGCGTTATGTATATATATATATATATATATATATACTTATAAAGGGTACTCTGTCACCTCAAAAATAGATTTAAAACATTCGTTGTCACCTCATATATAACGTTGTCACCTCGAAAATTCGAGGTGACAACGTTTTGCATATATTTTAATAGGAATGGAAAATGGGTGGTCCGTAGACCTCCTCCACGAAAAATACGGTTGAGGTGACATGGTTGTTCTGATACCTATTATTTGTCCCGTTAGTTCGAATGGTATATAACTGGCGCTAGTGTCGCATTCTCATAGTTGTAATAGCCCGTTTTATGTCACCTCAGTGCGTATATTTATCTGAACCGTGCTTTGTCACCTCGAGATATTGGCAACGTTGTAGCAAACATTTAGTTGAAGCAGTGTGTGGTTTGTGTTTAAAAAACTTTATAATATATTTTATTACATGTCTTCCAGAACTAAATTACTGTTAAAGCTAGCCAAGGTAAGTATATAGTACTCTTTTTGAGACATTTTACTTGTTTTATACCGATTAAATACCCTGAACTTTAAGATTTCGTTACACGTGCTAAAATAGTTTGTGTTACACCCACTACGGGGATTCCCCCACTGACTGATTTGTCGATAAAATTTATTTACTTTTTGAATGAATATAACATTTTTCAAAACTTATTTGTTTAAATAATATTAGATACAGTAGTTTTAGTTTTAATTTATTATAAATAAATGATAACATTACATAATAGTCGTAGTCGTAGTCGTATTACGATAATATTAATGAATTAATTTTAAGGATTTTCAAGTAAGCCATCCTGAAACGAACAATAATTATGGTATCAATGAAAAAAATGAACCTCCAAATGAAAATAAGAGAATTGAAATTGATGGAATTGATCGACTAATTGTCGTAACCGATGCATTAGAGAGAACCCGTGTAAGTCACTAAACTTAACAAAACACACTTCCTTAACACATAAAGAGCAGTTACTTGTTATATCTATTTGTGTTAAGAATGGACGCAAAACAGTTTTTTTAATAACATAGAAAAGCCGATAATAACATTACTTGGAAATAAAGAAGTAGGTGATCCTAGAAAATAGAAGATGCACCTACGAGGTTGGACAAATATGAAACGGGATTGGCACTACTGCGGACGCTATAAGAAACTGACTGTTTCCAAATCATATCCAAATTGTAGCTGGAACTTTCGTCTACACATACAAAGTGATTTTTTAAAAAGTCAATTGCAGTAGCCTAGCGATTGTCCCGTCTGTATTAAGCTTTAGAATCTGACAATATGAAAATTGTAAGAGCATAGCTGCCAATAATTAAATAAAGAAGCTTCAATTATTTATTCAAAAATGAAATTTCACAGTGCAGCATAAGATATTTATGGTAAAAGCTTATTACCGAACTGGAATCATCATAAATGGCGAGTGGCGGTATTCGATCCAGGAATGCTTCAACGATTTTACAGACCATTTTGGAATTGTTGAATACATTCGATTTTACGATGCTCTAAGGCACACTGTGGAATTATTCGATGAAACAGGTGGTGTTACACGCAGAAATGGTAGCGGTAGACCTACAGAACGCACACCAGACGTCCTGGAAATGTTAGACAAATAATGGCTGAAGCTCCCTCAACTTCACTTCGACGTCTTTCACAGCGCATTGATTTGTCTTACACAACCACGAGGAATATTCTTAAAGCAGATTTAAAGTTATTCCCATATAAAGTAACTTCAGTTCATCAGATTCTACCAGCAGACTTGCCTCTAAGAGAACGATATTGTCAATGGTTTTTAAACGCATTTCTTTGAAGACAACGACTTGAACAACGTGTTTTTTTCGGACGAAGCATGGTTTCATGTATCTGGATATGTGAACTCCCAAAATATTAGAATTTGGTCTGCGGAGAATGCATATGCGTTTAGAGAAACACCACTTCATCCGCAAAAGCTTGGCGTGTGGATTGGTCTTAGCCGACGACGACTTGTAGGACCAATTTTCTTTCAAGGGACAATCAATGCATTAAGGTATCGCGAAGAGATTTTGGAACCTTTTATTAATCAGTTAGGTGACCAAGAGCTGCAGGAATGGTACTTCCAGCAGGATGGCTCGCCTGTTCGTTGTACTCTGGAGAACTTCAATTTTATTCAGGAATTCTTCGGCAATAGAGTAATCAGTCGGAACACTCCATTTGCTTATCCACCCAGGTCCTGTGATTTAACAACGTTGGATTTTTTTTGTCTGGCCCTATGTGAAAAATTTAGATGAGCTTACAGCAAGAATAATTCATAAATGCAACGAAATAAATAACTCACAGCACATGCTCGAAAATGTGTCTCGAAGTTTACAAAAACGAGCAATGTGTATAGAGCAAGGGGGTGGACATTTCGAACACTTGCTGTGAAAGAAATCTTGACGAAAAACCTGTAATTTACATACCTTAATAAATTACAAATCAGTTGCAACTAAATACTTGTTCATTTTCACATTTTGTTGGGCCAAAATTTTTAACTACCTGAACTGTCACACAGTTTGACATACAGGTAAATGTCATTCAAAGCTCATTACAGCTGACTGCAGACGGAATAGCTTTTTTCTACGCTTGCTGCAATTGACTTTTTAAAAAATCACTTTGTAGCTAAAACGGCATCCTGTCAGAATTTGCGTGGTAGGCTGTGCATGTGAACGAACAAGTTAGTGCAGCTGTCACATGTGACACAAGTCAAACATGGAGCAGAGAGCGAACATTAAGTTTTGTTTCAAATTGGGGAAAATGGCCACGGAGACATTCGAGATGTTGAAAACTGTACGGCGATGAGGCCATGTCCCGTACTCGCGTTTTCGAGTGGTTTGGTCCTGCCGACCTTCACGATGATCAGAAGCCGGGTCGTCCGATCACAACGAGAAACCCTGTAACGATCGAAAAGTCCTACAACTTGTGGTGGCTGATCGACGACTAACACTGAGAATGATGGAGCAGGAGCTGACTATTAGCCGTGAAACCATTAGAACCGTTTTGGAGAAGGATTTGAAGAAAAGGCAGGTCTATGCCAAATTTGTTCCGCACAATTTGACCGCTGAGCAAAATACGCATCGAGCGGACACCTCCCGCGACTGCATTGCAACAGCCAACAGTGACCCAAATTTTCTGGATTCAATTGTTACTGGTGACGAGTCGTGGTGCTTCCAGTACGATCCAGAAAGCAAGAGACAAAGCATGGAATGGCGATCGAAGACGTTTCCCAGGCCAAAGAAATTCCGTCTCCAAAAATCGAAAGTGAAGACCATGCTGATCCCTTTTTTTCTACCGTCAAGGCATCATTCACAAAGAATTTGTGCCACTGGGTGTCACCGTCACTAGCCTGTACTACAAAGGTGTCATGTTACTAAAACACATTCGACGTGTGCGACCGCATTTGGCAGCCTCCGGCAAGTGGCACCTTTTACACGACAATGCCCCTGTGCATTCCGCCTTGTGATTGTGAAGACGTTTCTGGCGACAAGAAATGTCCCAGTCTTAGAACATCCTCCCTATTCGCCGGATCTGTTTCCTGCAGATTTCATGCTATTTCCTCAGCTGTCATTGACCCTCAAGGGAAGGCGCTCTGACGACGTGGAAGACATTCAACGGAATGTTACCGCCGAACTAAACGCACTTCCTCGCGACAAATTTAAGCAGGCTTTCCGCGACTTGTATCATCGATGTCAACGGTGCGTAGAAGTCGAGGGAGATTACTTCGAAGGACGCTAGAGGTATTTTCACCTATGGCTACCTCACATGCTTTGTATTTGATCAATCCCGTTATACATATATTTGTCCGACCTCGTATATGGTACAAACAGCAATTGTAGCATTATATATGGTTACATTTTGATGATTATGATACTTGTAAAGTTGTGGCTGCTAGTTGAAAGGATTTGTAGGAGCCCGTTTAACCATTTAATTTGATTGTTTCTGTTTTGTTTTGTTTTCGAGCGCCAGATAAGTGTAAGAGCAGCTGGGGGCTTGCCACCATGCAGAACTTCGCCTGGCGTATAATGAATTATATATATTTCTTTCTTTATTTCTATTAATAAAGACATTATTATTATTATTATTATTATTATATTAGAGACAAGTATGGAAAATTGTTCATCAAAGTGTAGTAGCCAAAAAACAAATTATGTTGCAATTGAAAACCTGTTTGTAAACAAACCTAAAGACAATGTAAGTTTAATCGAATAGTTGTTATACGTGTTTAAATAATAAAATTTGTATCATTTTTAAACGGTTATTCAAAAACAGTATTCTAAAAAATTATTAATTTCTGATTTTATTGCTTTAGCTGACAAACAAAGACAATATGTTTTAGAATGTATGCACTTCTCCAGTGATTCCTGTTATGGTAATTAATAGCTGTTATAACTTAGGAGTTACAAATGAAAAAGTGGAAAATGGTAGTCCACCTGAATATTTTGAATTAAAAGGTCAGACAAACAGTATATATGAAATGGGAGATGGATGTAAGGAATATTTTAATAGCCAAAATGCAGAACTACAATTTGCAGCGTATGTTGAGGAAACAAGAACTAATAACGTAAGTTTATTAAAAAAAATCAAAAAAATTATGTTCTTGTTATTGTTTATGGCGTTGGAGACATTTTACGATAAACACTTTCTGATATGTGTTTCGAAAAATAAAATCAAAGAGTTTGAGTTTAAAATAAAAAATCTAAGTGACGCAATATTACCTTTGGACAGAAAGCACAGAAAAATAGAAAGCACAAAAAAAGAAACACGTTGTAAATTTTGTAATGCCGACATTATGTCTAAAATGTTTGTAAGGCATATTGAAATGTTTAATTATATTTATTTATTTTCATTTGTAACTATTTGCTCTTTTTGTTATATTTATTATCTGTTTGTCGCACTACTTACTTTCCTTAATTTAATTTAATGTGCATATGTGTTAGCTATTGTAATGATCTATTTTTTCTTTGTTGTGTTCCTATGTTTATAAATAAAATATTTTTTGAAACATTCTCGTATACATACCTACGTTATTTAATTTGAGGTAGAATTTTTTACTCAAGACTTGGGACAGCTTCCACATTTGACAATTTCTTAATCTAGTCTTTAGTCATTGTTGACTAAAATTTAGTTTTGCATTATTATTATTCAACTAAGTTTCCTTTTTTGTTAATTGTTATGTTAATACTAAATAGAATTTTTATTTTTGGTAACCAGAGCAAGAAGCTATATAATTAATTATTTAAATTTTACTCAGGATCTTCCAAAAGAAAGAAAACCTAATTTAGAAATGTTTCATATACAAAAAGACCTTGTGTTAACTGTCTCAGACTTACATATCTCAAAATTTGCGGCAACACCGCTCGAGGTGCGATCGAACGGTCCATATCTGCGTTATTATATATGCGCCTGAGGTGAGAACGGATTTTATTTATCTATTATTGTAGATGTAAATTCGAAAAGGAAATCTTTTCCCCTCTTTTGAAAACCCTGTTAAGGAGGTCCCCCTTACCACATATATGCTTTTATATTTCTATTTGAGTGGTTAAAAGGGGGTGAGGTGAGTCCGCCGTATCCGCGACACTGAGGTGACAACTTATCAGCTATACATATATATATATATATATATATATATATATACATACAAATGCAAAACGCTGTTATGCTAAATCGTTGCCGGACGGTCAGAACATTTTTACAACAATAGATAAGCAAGACATCAAGCTCCATCATACATATTTGAATCATTCTATACCAGTCTGGTATCTGCAAGATAGACTGGTATTACCAGACACATCTAAGAATAAATGAAAAAAATAGTAATTATAAGAAGGCCTGTATTATACAAAATGTAAATTATCATAAGGCGAAATTCAACATTAACTGTTTTACTACTTACTACAAGTAATCGGTGCAGATCCAAATACATTATTTTATCCGTGAATGCTTTGCATTTTTTGTTCTCCATGTATCCATTAGACTGTTTGTTTATTTTCTTTCTTCATTATGGCTTTACCAAAAATTGTTCAGGGCCGGCCTTCACTACGAAGGGGCCCAGGTGCAAGTAATTTTTTGGGGAACCATAACTGTCTTCGAAGATATTCTTTCTCTGTTCGACATCCTCTAATAGTTTTTAAAATATCGAGAACATACAAGCATAGAGACGTCAATATTAAATAAACAATAATGTCTAATATTTTTAATAGTCACAACCAAAGCATAATAAAAAAATACACAGATATATTAATGACATAAATGCATATAACATATTGTAATTGTATAAACAAATAATAAATATTTAATTCAATAACCAATTTTTAAGTCT
>JABXWE010029086.1:0-18291 GCA_014611495.1 Limonius californicus | reverse complement strand
CCCCCCCCCCGGAACTGTTTTCGCATTACTTCAGGGGGGTGCGGGCGTCCCTTACATACTAAACATTCATGCAACATGCACCCTAAACTTAACTAAGCAAATGCGGTCGCCCCAGTCGGGATTCGATCGTCCCAACGGAGCAACTGTATTTACTGTGACCTCGAGTGGCCAATGCATTCTCGCACTCGACCACCGCGGTCCCTAGGTACAAACATCTACATTGCAGTGTACAAACTATTTTGAGAATCCCGATAACGGTTACATTCAATTAAATAAGTATCCGATAATAAAAGAAATTTTCCTTAAATTTAATTGCCTACTGCCTTCTTCTGTCCCCGACGAAAGAATATTTAGTACCTACGGGTGGGCAAATTGCAACCCCTCGTAGAAATAGGTTATATGACGAAATTTTCGAAACGTTGTTAATTTTAAAAGAAAATAAAATAAAATTCGATAATTAGAATTATGTAACTTTATAGTTAATAAAGTAACTTTTAGTGTAGTATAGCGTATTATTATTGTATTGTAACTTGTAAGTAGTGTAAGTTTGTAGTAAAGTTTTTTTCCCATTAACTATATATTTATTTTGTTTCTTATGTTACTGTCCAAGTATCCAGTGGCACTGTCCATATCTCTGGAATCTCCAAAAATTAAAAAAACACCCCTGACACGTTCGAAATGCGAAAGGATCTATAAAGGATCTAGATACTTTGTTAAGAATCTTGGATCTTGATCTAGATCCATTTTTAGGTTTGGATCTTTGATCTGGATCTAGATCATATTTTTTAAATGTATCTGGATCTGTATCTAGATCCCTAATTAGAGGATCTTACCCAACACTGGTAATTACATCGTATTAAACATTCAGATTTGCTGTAAGTTATATTCTAATGTATTTCGAGGCTGGCTGCTTAATTGCGTTACAGGAATGAATTGAATTAATTTCAAACATCCTGTAGTTAACAATGCCATATATAAGAAAGCCTTCCATATAACTAAGGTAAATAATGTTATTTATAACTGTCTGAGGAGTTTATAACAAACACCACCTTCGTTGGGTTACAGAATGTGAAAGGTTAAGGACAACTATTGCCTATGAAGTAACCGTAGTTTCCAATTTACTTTTATTGTATACAGGGTGTTTCAGTTTAATCTTGAATACTTTGGGAAAACACTCTCCTGGTAATTTTGATTCGGAGAAATATGACGTATATGCCTCTCAGTCGCTTCCTATGAAAGATACAGGGTGTCAAAATTTGGAAAACCACATCATTTTTTCATTATATCTTCCAGGAAAATGGAGCAAAACAACAAAATTTTGTATGCGTTCCTTGTGTAAGAATATTTTCTGAAGTTATGCTTTTTCAAAATCTCCGTTCAATTTGGAATAATGTACCTGTTTACAGATGCTAAATTCAGGTTCTAGTTTCAGAGATACCTACTTGTCTTTTTTCAAAATGCATGCAAACCCTCTATGGAACAAATTATTTTTGAGTTGGCCATAGAAATACTAAAACAATTATTTGAATTTTATTTATACCTGTCAATCAGTTCGGGTACTTTAGTTGTTGAAGTTGTGATATTACTAAAACAAAAAATGCCAGAATATTTTTTCAATACTGACTATGCGGACATTCACTTTGTTTATGGTTTCTGTAATGGAAGTTCTTATGCAGCAATCCTGGAATATCGACATCGTTTTCCGGAAAGAAGAGTATCTAATGCGCAAGTTTTTGTTGATATGATCGTCGATTTTGTCAATTTGGATTGAGGAAAGCTGGTGAGCAAAACCGAGCCCAAAATCGGAATAACAGGGTTAACAGAATTATCCGGACTTTTAATGCCGACAGACACTTGAGTATCAGAGGGGCAGCTAGAAATCTTAACATGCCGCAATCAAGAGTGTTTCGAACTTTGAAAGAAGATCACCGAAAAGCCTTCCATCTACAACCTGTGCAATATTTACAGCCAAGGGACACAGCAAATGGCTTATACTTCTACAAGTGGATTTTGAATTCCGTCGAAGATCATCCGCAGTTCTTGCACCAAATTCTGTGGACGGACGAGTCAAATTTTACGAGAGCTGGGGTATCAATTTACTACAATTTTCAGATCCTGGCGCATGAAAATCCCCAGGAAATTAGCGCTACTTCATTTCAAAACGAATTTAGCGTCAATGTCTGAATGTTAGTAATAAGTAACCATCTTTCCGGACCACATTTTTTACCGCTACGTCTGAAAGCCCTACGCTCTTTCTTGAGGTTCTTGAAAACGACTTAGAAGACTTAATGGACGATGTGCCCCTTAATTTCTTGCAAAGACGATGGATTCAAATGGATGGGGCGCCTTCACATTTTGGAAATCAAATTAGAGAGTGATTAAACGAAAACTACCCGGAGCGTTGGATAGGCCGAATAGCGAACGCCAGTTTTGCTGAACTAAATCCTGGTGTGGGTTCAATACCAACATACCAGTTGCAACCCACGACGAATTGATTCTAAGAATAAAGAATACCTGCAATGAGCTGAGCCAAAAATATGTTCAGAATGGTGGATTACACTTTGATCATCTTCTTTAATCTTCTTGTTTCTTTTTCCTATACTTTACTTTAATTTTCTTTAAACGATTGAAATTATTTTTTGGCTTTGCTAATATCGCTGAAACTAGGATCTTAATCTAAGATCTGTAAGAACACGTCTTATTCCAAATTGAATGGGGACTTTTAAAAAAGAGAAGACTAATTGAAAAACCCAGTGGCGTACGTTTTGCTCCATTTTCCTAGAAGATACAATGAAAAAATTATTTGTTCTTCTAAACCTTTGACACCCTGTAACTTTCTTAGGAAGCGAGTAAAAGGCATATACGAGGGCAGTTCATTAGGTCCATGATAAATGAAAGAAGGCAATTGTTTTTTGACCAAAACTCATTTTATTTTTCAACATAGTCCCCTTTCAGCTCAATCCACTTAGTCCAACGTTTTTCCAATTTCTCGAACCCTTCCAAAAAATAGGACTTCGGCAACTCTTCAAAATATGCTTTTGTTGCAGCAACTCATCGTTTGAGCCAAATCTTTTTCCGCCAAGCCATTTTTTCATATTCGGAAACAGGAAATAAACACTGGGGGCGAATATGGTGGATGCGGAAGCAATTCGTATCCTAACTCATGGAATTTAGCCATTTACACACGTACGCACACGAGCATTTTCTTGTTGGAAAAGAACTTTTTTCTTCCCTAAAAGTGGTTGTTTTTTCCATAAATCGGTCTAATAAGTCTGCATAATACTTTCCGTTTATCGTTTTCCCCTTTTCGAGGTAATCGATGTTGATTACAGCGCGTACATCCCAACAAACTGTCTTGACCTTCTTTGGAGCCGGTTCACCATGACAAATCCACTGTTTCGACTGTTCCTGCGTCGCCGGTGCATGGTGATGGACCGATATTTCATCCACAGTTACGTATCGATGCAACTCGGCACGATTACGATTAAACATCGCCTTTGAAGTTGTCATTCGGTTACGTTGATTAATTGTAAGCAAACGCGGCACCCAGCGCGCGAATAGCTTTTTCATGTCCAAATATTTCACCAAGATGTTATGTACTTGCCCGATTGAAATGTCAACAACCTCATCAATCTCACGCACTTTAACTCTCTGATCATCCAATATCATGCCATGGATTTTATCGACCATTTCTGGTGTTGTGACTTCAATTGGACGCCCCGAACGTTCTGCATCATTACTATTACTTGTACGACCAAAACGAAATTCAGCAAACCACTTCTGAATCATTCCAAACCATGGTGAAGAATCCCCATAATGTTTGTGAAGTGATTTTTGGGTTTGCGTAATATTTTTCCTTGCAAAAAATAATGTTTTATCAACTCACGAAATTCCTTTCTTTCAATTTTTTTTAATTCAATCTGACAGATCTGCCTAAAAATTTTTCCATGGCCTATTTAAAGATGGTATTTTCCAAATGTTGTATGAAAATTGCGATTGAGATGCCATCTATTACATTTATCATGGACTTAATGAACTGCCCTCATATGCCATATTTTTCCGAATCAGAATGACCAGGATAGTATTTTCGCAAAGTATTCAAGATTAAATCTAAAACACCCTGTATAATGATATTCAGTGCAAGCATATAATATTTCTGTGAGAAAATGACACAATTATGCAGCTAATAAATTGTTTACGTAAGTAAATTCCTTTGCATTATTTAACGTTTGTTTTCTTTACTGATACCTTCAACTTGCTACTGTTGTATTATATATAGGTGTTTAGGATACTGATATGGCTATTGTAATAAACCTCACTGATGTTTCCTAAGTAGTTGCAGAATTTTTTAGATAAATTTTGGTAATAACGTAATAACGTACACAACCACTTCATGAAACACGTTTAATACTTTTTGATGTTCATGGAAACGTTTTAAATGTGATTTTCTGCTTCTAGTAACTCAATCCAATTACATTTAAAAAAAAACTATTGCATACATACGGGACAACAAAGATAATTTTTAGCGCAATTGAACTTTATTTATAGTGATATACAATATTTAATAATATCAAAAACATTATTTACAAAGACAACTATTGCACAAATCAACACATACAAATAAAATTGGAATTTAAGAGTTATGTAACATGCATACCTGGAAAACCAAGAACGTTGATTTTTCCATATACATTTGTAATACTCCTGAGATTCCACTATAAATGTACAGTAATTTAAGTCTGATGTTCTTCTCTACAAAAGAACAGTAATTTAATAAACAACCACATGGAGTGAGCACTTCCTATATGACGGTAAACGACATCGTTATATTACCATAGCGACTTATATTAAATTCACCTTAGAAGGACTGTAAGTAACGTAACCTAAAATGCTCCTTACATGGAGGGTTTAACGTTGTAAAACGATAATAAATAAACCACTTCCAGTTTTAATTATTTTGCACCACGATACAATTACTGCCTAGAAGAACATCTAAAGCTTCTCGCCACTAAGACTTGTCATGTTATAATATGAGTGATCTGGAAATCTCTCCAGCTCAATGTAATCTGTTTCACTGACAATCAGTTTTTCTAATAGTTCCACAGATTCACTAAATGATGGACGTTGTTTGGGATCTTTATCCCAGCAGTAGTACATTATATTGTAGAGCTCTCTTCGGCAATGATCGGGCTTCTCTAATCTGTATCCGTCCCTAACCTGCAATAAGAATAAAAATTATAGTATTCATTAATTATATACAAAGAAATTGAATTTATATTTAAGTGCAATGAAATCCATCTATTAATTACTAAAACCATTCTGGTAAATAGTAAGTAACAATCAAGCTGCATTTTATTCCAAGTTGTACACTTCATACGGTTCTATAAAGCGGTTCATATTAATCATAAACGCTGGAGTACGTTGATGAAAATTTTCATTCAATTAACTCTAAATTGCTACCACAGCATCACATACATAATTTACCATTTGGACGGTATTCAACAAGCATGAAGTGTAATTAAAATGATGAAGTCGCTGCATTACACTGTAGTTCAAACTATAACTGTATTAGATGTATATTTTTGAAACCTTAAACTTTATATCAATTACAGCACCATAAATTATGGACGCCTGTCTGGCCTGAACATGACATAAAATATACTCAAATCGGTTGTCGGGAATCCATCTTCTTTATTCTGCTGAGTTAAAAAGACTATGTAAGACGCTAAGGCGTGCCTTTCTTAGCATGATATCTTCGAATAAAACTTATGTCCCAAATATTAGTATGGTAGGAGTTCAAAGTTCTGAACTACTGGAAAAGCCTGCTAATATACTGACGTTTATTAAAATAAGTCCAAGTCTAGAGAAATGCCAAAGAGAACGTTCACAACATTAGATTTAATAGTATACATGTATACACCAACGTTGTATAATAAAGAAAGGAAAGACAAGACGCATATAATTTCTTAATGCTTTGTGATTAATGTTTGTTTTTAATTTGGAAAAAATTAGGTTACAGGAATCTAAAAATGTACATAAGTATGACCTGAAGCGATATATTCGGCAAACAGTGTTGAGTATGTATGCTGAATTCAAAGTATGGGTTATTTTTATTTGTAAATTAATTTACCTAATTGTACATGTATATTTTTATATACACTGCAACAATTACATTTTAAAAACAAAGCCGTTTTATTCGGAAGCTCTACTAAGTTTACAAATTAGTTCCATGCAATCCATCCAAATCTGTATTCCGGAAAAATTAATTTGCAATCTTATATTGTTTATACAAACTATTTCTAAAATACACTTCAAATGCCTTCCCTCGAATGACCAGTATTGTTACGAGGGTTGTCTTTTATATTTCGTGATTGGGCTACCTTAGTGCTGCCATCTGGCAACTGACGTCTACATTGTAAAGTTTGACATTTTTGAAAAATTCATATTGACCAAAAAATTGAATTAAATCGTGAACATTTTCCTGCGATTATTTTTTACAACTTTCGACGTGGATTAACTCAACAACAGTTCATCGATGAACTTAATTCGATTTTTGGCGATGACGCACCATCAAGGACCAGTGTTTATCGATGGTTTACCGAATTCAATCGTGGCCATACTTCGCTCAACGACGAATTTCGTGAAGGTCGTCCAAAATCGGTTGTTGTTCCGAAAAACATTGATGCGGTGCGTGAACTGATACTGCAAGATCGTCATGTAAGTTATGGTGAGATTGAGGTATTCTTGGACATTAGTGGGGCCAGAATACATTCAATATTGCATGAACATTTACCGTAAAAAAGATCCCACATAATTTGACAATCGCTCAAAAACAAGCTCGTGTCAATTGGTAGCAAGAAATGCTCAAAAAATTCGATCGCGGTGCTTGAAAACATGTGTATGACATCGTGACAGGTGACGAATCGTGGATCTGCTCGTATGAGCCCGAAAGTAAACAGCAGTCGAATGTATGGGTCTTCCAAGGCGAGCCAAACCCAACAAAAGTCGTTCGTGCTCGAAGCATTTCGAAGCAAAAGGTCGTCTGTTTTTCGGAAAAACTGGACATGTTTCAACCGTACCATTGGTGCAACGTAGAACAGTCAATTCTGAATGGTACACAACCATTTGTTTGCCACAAGTCTTCGGAGAAATAAGGAAAACCAACCGCCGAAGACGGATCATTCTCCACCACGACAATGCGAGCTCTCACACATCGGCTCGAACAAGTGACTTTTTGAGCACTCAAAACGTCGATTTGACAAGTCATCCGCCGTATAGTCCTGATTTGCCACCCAATGATTTCTTTTTGTTCCCAACGTCAAAAATAAATTGTTAGGTCAACGTTTTTCGACACCTGGAGAAGCGGTTGATGCGTTCAAAATTCATGTTTTACAGATACCTCTATCGGAGTGGAAAAAGTGCTTCGAAAATTGGTTCACACACATGCAAGCGTATTGACCTTCATGGACAATATTTTGAAAAACAATAAAGCCATTTTCTATGATAAATATTTGTTTTTTTTCTCTAATCCCGAACTATAAAAGACAACCCTCGTATTGTTAGCTATTCTAACAACTACATGTTTGCTTTTTAAATTATTTATGAATATAAACTTCACAATGGATTGTACAGCGGAGCACTGCTGGCGCTGGGCAAAAGCTATTCGTACTGGTACTACAGAACTATCCGCGCTGGCCTGTACATACTCGAACCAATATAGTGGCATATGCAGCCGGTCGTGTATCGCAGAACACGAAAAGCGGTCGGTCCCGGTTGTCATACGAACATCTTTGGCAATCGTATACCATGCATGGGAACTTCTGTTTTCTGTTGGACTGGTTAGGTCAGCCGGCGATTTGGGTTTCGTGCCAGAGACCCCATTAGCGCTAAGCCGCAATGACGTTTCGTTCCCGATACAAAATATTGAAATAAATCCACTAGATGTTTCGTCCCCAAAGATTTAGGTGTTGTAATATTGATACATTAAACACAATAAATAAATAACCGTACTAAATAAAATTTTGTATATTTATTAGTTCAGATAACATTACATAGACATAGGTATAAGTATACACTAAAATACACAATATTGCTAAAATTATGTTACACAAACGTAGTTATAAGTATAATGAATAATTACAAAAATATATTTTGGGCAACAATTAAAGTGTCAACGACAGACGCAGTTTCGCATTTTGATTTTGATAGCCATTATTTCGCAGAAAAATATAATAATAATTTGTGAATTTCCCTCATCGTGTAGTCTTCCTTTCTGATGGTTAAAATACGGCACAATTTTTTTAACTGCTGCTTGTACTTCTTCTTGGAAGTTTTCTTTTGGTATTGTCCATAACTGTTTTAATATTTGTTAATCATTGCATCTGCTTCACTAGGAATATGATCAGACAAGATATGTCGTAAAATTGTATTGGGATTCGAGCTAATGTCTTTAACGGCCTTCCGTTTAGCAGGAAGTGAAACTACCTCTTTTTGAAATCTGAAAGCAGATATTTCAGCATGATACCCGAATCGTTCGGGATAAACCGTTTATACGGCTTCAAAATTATTTGCATCGAGTTAGGATTAAAAGCCGGTCTTGTCCAATGTTCCGATAAAAGTCTTCGATAGTTGTCAGGCGGTATAAACTAACCCATAGGATAAACCCACTCGACAACGTTGTGGCGTCTTTCAATACAACTTGTCCTATTGATTAGGTGTCGGGCAAATTCTTATTGGTTAACTACAACTGGGTCTAAAAATGTGTGGCAAGTTTCGTACAGTGATGTACGTTAAAGAAAGCATTATCTACAAGCAATAAGTTAAACAGAGATACCTATATTTTGTTTACTAAACGACGAGAGGGTCTTGAAGGACGTCAATCAACGTTACTTGCCGTGGTTGATAGTAAAATGTGGGATTTTAATTTGCAATTGTACCGTGAGTTCAAAAAGTAATTACATAACGGTTGGCCATGGAATAATAATATACTATCTAATGCAAACTTTATATCCCAATTGACGTTTAGTCACAGCCTTTCTAGCGCAAGCGCTAGTACCTAACCGGCAGTGTTATGTTAGGTTAAGTTGCATGGTAAATGCAAATAAATAAATTAAAAAAAATGAGTTCTATTATTTCAATTTAGACGATAACAGTAACAACTAAATTACTACACTATTAAACAAATCATAACAAGTAGGTAATCATTAAAATTGCAAATCATAATTTTTTATTATTATACAGGTACAGAAAAATAAACATAAAAAACTAAAGAAGCTGTTCAAAATGGCGACCGTTTTCCTGCAGATACAAATTTACTCGTCTTTTCATACTATTAAAAGCATTTATAAGAATTTGAGGAGTTGTATTGGCACACTGTTACGTAATTCTGTTTTGCAGTACCTCGATATTGTTAATAGGGGTCTTGTGTACATTATTTTTCAGATAAAGTAATCTAAAATTGTCAAGCCTGGCGTTTTAGGTGGAAATTCTAACTAACTAATTATTCGATCGTCAAAAAATTCACGAAGGTAATTGAGGGTCTCTTGAGCGGTGTGGGCCGTCGTGCCATCCTGTTGGAAATAGCCTTGCTGGAGCTCATCCTCATGAAGCTGATGTATAAATTCACGTACAATATTCCGGTATGTCTGAACAGTATCAATTTCGTGGAAAAATATGGGTCCGAAAATACGGCTTCGAGACACAGCAATCCACCACCACACCAATTTGTAACGGGTGAAGGGGAGATTCGCGAAAAGTATGCGGATTTGCAGCACTCCATAACCTCATATTTTGTGAGGTTATATAACCCGGAAGGGCGAACCAGGCCTCGTCAGAAAAAAAACGTTAAATTTAGCAATTCATCGTTGTTCATTAAATTTTGTTGGAACTACTGACAATACAAAATTCTCCTATTGTGATCTGCTGGCAGCAACTCATGTAAAGCAAGAATTTTGTATGGGAACAGCTTTAAATCTTTATTGACAATAGTATGGTTCCTAATGTTCCTAATGATAAACCAGTCTCCTGCGGAAGTATACGTAGTGATGTAGTGAGTTGTTCGTTCAACTGTATTTTTAGCAGGAACTCTTGGCCTTCCAGCTCTATTTCTATGAGTAATGCTCCATGTATGTCGGAATACAACACATCTTCTAAGTGCGCTGTAAAAATCTCCTTCAAGGACAGCAATATCTGAAAATTGTTGCCGAAATTCCTCTAAACATGGTATCGCGCTGTAAATCCATTCGCCGTTCTCTCGAACACCATTTCGAAAATATGATTCAATCATAAATGTTTTGTGTTCTATTTTAAAAACCATTATAATTGCAACTTAATTGAATTTTCAAAATAAACTTATGACAACCATAACAGTGACGACAGTGACGACAGTTAATGAAATTTAAAGCTTGCTGTTGACATTACTTTTATTTTTCATGGCCAACCCTTATGTAATTACTTTTTGAACTCACGGTATGTGTAACCCTTGCAATCATTTCTTCTGCTGTAGCTTTAGTAATGGCAATAAGTCAGCCTACAGTAATATAATATAATGAACCACTTGCATAAAATCGCAGTCACATATAAATAACTGCTCCATGGAAGCACAATGGTTTATGAAATATAAACAATTTCGTCTACATAACTTCATAGTACTCTATTATTTGGTGTAACTTATTTGAATTTTTTCCAATAATGTTTGAACAGTGGTTTAGTTTAATTTAAATCGCACTGCCCTACCGAGCTCCCTATAAGTCTGAGATCTGGATTTACATGACTATACATTGCCGCTTCTTCAATTTCTAAATGTATCTATTTATTAGTTACTACACCAGAAAAATCGTACTAATTTTATAAATTTTATTTACATTTAGATCAGCTCGTATCGCCCCGTACACACTCGTAGCTGCATTATCCTGCCGAAATGGTATTGTCTGCTGCTTCTACTACCCGATAAGTTTTATCCTATGGAATAAGTAAACTAACCACTGACGTAGACTACTGGACGATTAAATGACAAAAAATACCGTAACAAGGAAGATCAATTTGATTGTTAAATTGTCAAAACATTGAATGACCGGCCCTAATTGTGATTACGGGGACCAAACATCTACTGTCCAGTGTCCGGTAAGCTTTCTGCTTGGCAAACGTACAGAGAGGGCTTCCAGAACCTGCTAATTGTAGGTAATTAACAGACCACTAATCTATACAGAGAAGAAAAAAATATTTTACAATATTGTATTTCCAGAGAGGGGATAACAAGATGTTTTGTTTTCAGATTTGAAAATTGGGACAACAAAGAACAACAGATTTAGAAAACCAAAAAATCGCCGTCAGACGGAATGATTGCTTGCATTTTTGTAAGTACTGAATTCACGAGAGGCTGAGAATCTTGAGCCGCAACCATGTTGAATGCTTTTTCAATTTTCTCTGTCAGTCTCCTTTTTACACGTTGTGGTTTATGTTTATGGTTTTCTTTTGTGACACATTATTAAGTTATATTTACAGCTGAAATACTGCAGTGTCAGTTCATAAAAACGCTGTTATTATGGTATTCAATCCGTTTTTTTTTTGTTATTTTCGCAATGGCATGATGCGCCATCCAGCTACATGAAAAAGATGCATTGATGTGAAGGTATAGTGCACATTACAACACAAGTTTTATCTACCGTTATTTGTTTAGGGCCATCCCCAAAACGTTAGATGAAGCTTCGATTTGTTAGTAAAAATGACTGATTTCCAGGGATCTTGGGTTCCTGCTTAATGCTTAATCCTCATTTGCAAAGGCCAACGGTTTCCAAGCAGTTTCTTTCTCCTAAAAGCATTTTTAATGAACATTATTTGCTTCTAAATTCACTTACATGTCCTTTAGTTTACATAAGCCTGATCCTCTTTTGGGGATGAATTTTCTACATTATATCTTTGATAAACCTTTGTTCTTCTTGATATTGGATCGCCTTTTGCTTTTACAAATATTTACTTGTTCTTATACTAAATCCGGTCTTCCTTGGTTTTTTTAGAAAATATCCGCCCTACCCAATATAATAATGCCTGCAAGCGCAGCCTTTTGCATCTCCAAATCGCTGGCTATTTCTCTCTTCTGTATTCTTCCGGCCCACTCGATCATTTTTATTATCAAATCGCAAACATTTATTCGAATTGTGACCCTCATGCCGTTCTTCAATAAAATAACTCTCTACTTCAAACCTCTATTAAATAGAATGTGACACACTACAACTACTTTATTTGGAAAGGCAACCAAACTGGAATATTTCAAATTTATTGATGTTAGCTGTAAACCGTAGTCGTGGTTGATTGTAATTATATTTTTAAACATTATTTAACTTTTCTAATATATAAGCATGATAAGATTAGTATATTCATACAGTGCTTCCCAAAAGTAACGGATAAATTCTATAAAATCGTTGAGAAAAATATTTCATAAAAATACTCGGACACGTCGATTTTTATTTTTAAATTATCATTTAGAGATGTAATTTTCAACCCCCCACCCATCAACCCCTAAGCCCTAGCAACTCCAACTTTAAAATTTCAAATAGCAAAGTACCCCTTATTATCTCATCTGATAGCTTTCTTTATGCTGAATATAACAAAAAAAGTTTTTTAAAATCGGTTGATAAATAACGGAGATATTTACCAAAATGTATTCAAATGAAAGTGCCAATATTCGAGCAGGCGTTGATACCGCTTTAGCAATGAGTGATAAAAACAATTGAAGTTTATCGTTCTCAGTACGTCCTGTAAACATTGCGACGGGTTTTGAGCAATTAAATCAATAAAATAATTTTTTTTTCATCCAAGCTTAAAAACACATCATAAACACTTAAAACATTAAAACTTACTGAGAACGATAAACTTCAATTGTTTTTATCACTCATTGCTAAAGCGATATCAACGCCTGCTCGAATATTGACACTTTCATTTGAATACATTTTGGTAAATATCTCTGTTATTTATCAACCGCTTTTGAAAAACATTTTTTTTGTTGTATTCAGCATAAAGAAAGCTATCAGATGAGGTATCATAACGGGTACTTTGCTATTTGAAATTTTAAAGTTGGAGTTGCTAGCGCTTAGGGGTTGAGGAGTGGGGGGTTGAAAATTACATCTCTAAATGATAATTAAAACTAAAAATCGACGTGTCCGAGTATATTTATGAAATATTTTTCTCAACGATTTTATAGAATTTATCCGTTACTTTTGGAAAGCACTGTATGTTAATAAAAATTAAAAATAAATTTATTGTTTTGCATTCAGTTGTGACATTATATTTTTAAGTTAATGAGCGAGGCATTCTGCCTACTAAATCTTCTCTGGAGTAGAAGTGTTTGCACTTCTCGTGTTTCGGAGCCCACGTTAATCTGTAAGTTCCCTGTATTTATGGCTAAAAGCGCAACACAGGCATAATAGAGAAGGTGGCTATGTGCCGTAAATGATAAAGCACTCGAAGAAGATATTATATAACAATCTGATTACGCAAGTTTTCTTTTTCTGTAGCTTGTTGCTCAAATTTCATTTAAGTTTAACGGGGCCATTCGTTATGTTTTAATTATAAATTTTCAAAATTTATTTTAATAAACGTTCTTTACTTTATAAAAGCGTGCATAATATATTTATCAAATCGAAACATTTTCTAAAAAGTGCTATTCATTAATGTTGAAGTTACTTTATTTTGTGCTGGTACTTTTTAAAGTAATATCAAAAAATGTCCCAGAAAGTGAAAATTCTTAACTGTTTAGAATTTGAATAAGAATCAGTTATATCGGTATTGTCGATAGAGTTCAGAGCAATACTGGATTTTTTACCATTATCAGACCTAAACTATGTGGTGTGATGAAGGACGGTTATGTAAGCCTATTTTCTTTAATCGAAAAAAAGAGTTTACAAACGATACTAATTCACGTTAGGTATACGTCAAAATAGTTATATCTATCTTTATGCTATCATTAAGATCCTTGTATGTATCACTGCGTCGATCTCTTCTATGCAACGTGTTTCTCCTCGGTGGAACAATTTAACGTCGAATCCTAAAGACAAAAAATCCAAGGAAGGTTTTTACCACTAAGATCCCGTGGTTGCTAACCGGATTGGGAAATTCTCTGTTGTGGGCAGTGTTGGGTAGTATCTAGATACATGTATCTAGATACTGGATCTAGATACTATTCAAGTATCTAGTATCTGTATCTAGATACGTTTATAAAATTGTATCTTGTATCTGTATCTAGATCCTATTAAGCGGTATCTTTTTCATTAAACAATAAAAGATCCTAGATACATTCAAGAATTATAATTTATTTTATGTAGTTTTCGAATTTTATTAAAACATTTCTTCAATTTAAAATTTAGGACATTTTTGGACATTTAAATTTTAGGGTTTACTTTTAGCAGAAAAACCCAAATACGTCTTAAGATAGGTAATGGTAATAAGCATTCAAACATCCCCATTTTGAGGAGATAAGAACTGTAAGAAGCTTAAGATTTTAAGTATACATTTACCTATTGTGGCTATACAAATTACAATAACCGCCCTTGCTGTTTTCGATATTGGGAATTTCCAAGCAAATCTCATAAGTAATAACCGAGCGGTAGGCTTATCTAAAGTCTTGACAAAACTTGAAGTTTTCTCAGTATAAATAAAAGTAGTGAACAAGTACAGAATCAATTCTTGTGCTACAATTAGAAGAATGAATGATAACGAAAGTGCTTTTTTGGAAGTGCCAGCGATACTGGATGGCTATCCCAATAAAATGTTCTCTAGTAATTATTTTGTGTCTTATTATTATTATCGATTTGTTAACAACCCTAAATTCCGTCAGATTTTCTTTAAAAATAATATTATCATGGTTTATGCGCGGTTCCATTTCTGGAAGTGTAATTTTTTAAAGTAGGTATCTAATTTGTATCTGAGAAGGATCTAGATACATTTTAAAGTATCTTGTATCTGTATCTAGATACACGTAGTAAAATGTATCTTGTATCTGTAACTAGATACACTTTTTTAGAAGTACCTGTATCTGGATCTAGATACAAAAAAAAAGTATCTTACCCAACACTGGTTATGGGTTACAGCACAAGATTTTTGTACGCTGTTGGACAATGCTAGGGTTTCGAACTGAGCTAGAATCGTCGTTTATTCTTTACAAAACATGTATTATATAAAATATATATTGTGTAACAACACTTGGAGCCATTGTATTTCTGCAGTAAAATACAGAATGTAAAAAAATATTTCTGTTTTTCCACAGATAATTATTTACTATTAATATTCGATCTTTTACACAGACCTGCTACGTTCTTTAATTTTTTAATTGCTATTTGTGAATATTCAAAGCAGTCTGTTTTGCGAAAATGTCTAGCAATGCCCGTAATAACAAATTTGCAAAAGCGCAGTGACGCACACAAACTTTTGCTAATTTTTTTAATATTCAAGCAAATGATTTCATTTTTTTATCCATTCATTCATGTAACATGCACCCTACATTTAACTAAGTGAAATACGTTCACCTCAGCGGGGATTTAACCCCGCGGCCGATGGAGCCGCTTTTCACTGTGACCTCGACTGACAGCGCATATTCGCTCTGCCCCATCGAGGTCCCAATTGCGATATGTTAATTGTTTCTTGCCTTGCTTCGTTGATATTTATATTTATATTTTAATAATAATAATAGTCTCAATATCAACAGGTTTTATTTACTTCTGGTACGTATTTCGACGTCTTTTCTAATTGCAATTAATATTCTACACATTTGTAGCTTTGGCAACAGCACTGAGCCTGATTTCGGACTTGGCTCTGGTTCCGAAGCTTCTAGTAGCAGGAAATTTATGAGCTCAATTTGCTCATAGGCATTTAATGAATGAATAAATTATGCTCATAAATGTGCTATTATTATTATTCAAATATAGATTTTATTATGGTTTTCAATTAAACTGCGAATCGTAATTACCCGCACGGGTGGTTCAAACGTAATAAAATTAAAACTACTAATTATTTCAGCATTTTTGGTTTCCGCTGGAGTTTGTGATTTTTACAATAGACGATCGAGGTAGCCTTTAAAACGTTTAAGTAATATAACGCATTCAGATTATTTATTGTTTTATTAATTAATTTTTGTTACAGAACCAACTGCGACAACTAAACATTATAAACAAGAAAATAGTTTAAATTAGGAAAGCTGATGCCAGACTTAAAATTCCCCACCCTAAAGGTTTCCTCCAACGCCTCGTTTCGTGCGCACATTAAGGTTTGGTCGTAACTGCCAAAGAATCGAACTTGATACAGTTGACTTGCAATTTATGTTCAATAAGCAAGATTAAAGGCACAGTTTTAAAGAATATATAGTGGAGATTTTGGAAAAAAGATCAATTTACATTGAGGCGTGTTATATTATAACATAAATACGATACTTTATTGCCAGAAGGTCTATAGGTTAAGAGGGTCGGACCAACACTTGGGTTGAACTAATTAAATACGAAAGTCGGTATTTCTAATACCGTGTGAAACATATATTTTAGAATAAGAACAAGTCAGTTATAGTTATACCTTCGTGTATGTAACATCTCTCTGTAACTCTATTCAATAAAGATTTTTTTTTAAGTCTTAATTATTGAATAAAATCACTGGCGCAGTCGGCAGGATAGGCACAAGTTTCGAAAATTTGGAAACTGTTTGTTTTAACAATTAAGTGCCGATTTCTTACAAAATTAAATTGAAAATCCATCCCACAACTGAGAGAAGAACTTCTGAACCAGTACCTGGAGGACAGCATCGCCAAAAGGTTTACTGTGCGAAGAATACTATTCTAACAGTAATCAAATTCACCACACTGAAGACGAGGACTAAAATCGCCAAATCTTCAGGACCGAACTTCTGAACCAGTACCTGGAGGACAGCATCGCCAAAAGGTTTACTGTGCGAAGAATACTATTCCAACAGTCGCCAATTCCATCGCACTGAAGAAAAGGACAAAAATCGCCAATTCTTCAGGACCCTCAAGCCTTTGGACAAAAATCGCCGAAGCCTGAGTTAAAGTACATGTAAGCGCAATTAAATTTTAAATTTTGATAAATATTTTAGTAGTGATTAGTGTTTAGTATTATAAATTTTTATTATAACTTGCCAATGCAAATTATTATTCTCAAACGCATAATTATAATTTGCGTATTTAATGTAAAGGATTTAGATATTTATGATCGATATTGACAATCTAATCGAACAAATTAACAATATTCAGTTGGACGACATTGAGGAAAGACTATTTCCAATTAATCAAAAAATCGAAAATTTAGACATGGCACAATTTCATTTAGGATAATTCCAGAATTTGATGGCCAAACACATAAACTATCGGAATTTATCCGCTCAGCAGAATTGTTAATAAATCAATTCGCCCTAAATGACCAAGATCAATTTTTAAAAGATCTTATATTAACTTCACTTAGAGGTAAATGCACACATCAAGCTTCATTAGTATTAGCAGGTAGAGAAATTGCATCTTGGCAAGCACTGAAAACCATATTACCAAATTCTTTCGCTGATCAAAGATCAGAAGAATCACTTTTAAGAGACCTTATGTTGATGAAACAAACAAATGACACGGCCCAGGAATTCTTAAATAAAATTCAAAATTTAAAATCGCTGTTGTATTCGAATGTGCAGATCAATGAAAATGATGCTGCTACAAAATTAGTAAAACGAACAATGTACGATTCATTAACATTGAAATCATTTTTAACAGGATTACGAGAACCCTTAGGTTCATTTTTGAGATGTAGAAATCCCAATTCCCTTGAACTTGCTCTTCAGTATATTATAGAAGAAGAAAACGTGAATTACAATCATCATCATCATCATCATCTGACATGGAGCCGACTCGAGGGTCAATCCTGGATTACGCCAGGCCCACCCCATGCCAGTAAGGTGGGTAGGAATTTACGGGATAGGGTGGGATAGGGTGGGGCATTGCACAACGTTAACATGTCTGCAATGCATACCGCAAGACACCGCTGCTGCAACACCGGGTAGTTAGGAAACTACGCATCAATGGGTGTTGAGTACGTAGCCGAAACCGTTATACCATTACGCGTTTGAGCCTGAGAGACTTTGGTTTCAAAGTTACACATTGTTCTTATTTCACATCAATCTATGGTCTAAGGTTACTGATTGCACATCTCCTGGTTTTCTAATAACTAATAACCTCTTTAACAGTTACTCTCAAATTTTTACTGACCGTTATGCGATGATAATTTGACCCTAATAAACTTTGGTATCAAAGTTTCA